>JANHGL010023346.1:23858-41898 GCA_024611195.1 Ceyx melanurus | reverse complement strand
GCGCTGTATGGAGGGGTGTGTGGGTTGCTCTGGCTTGCAGGGTATGCCACAGGATGGATGGATGGATGGATGGATGGATGGATGGATGGATGGATGGATGGATGGATGGAGAAGGAGGGTGTCCTGGCTTGCATTGTGGCGCAAGGGATGCCCTGAGAGGGGTGCTGCTGGAGGGCTCTGTGGGATGCTCTGTGGTGCAGGGCATGCCGTAGGGCTTCTGCTCTGTGGAGGGATGCGTGTGGATGGTCTGGGTTCTACTGGGGTGCACGGGTTAGCCACGTGGCTGTGCTGTGTGGGGTAGGTGCTCTGGATTGTGCCGGGGGCACTGAGTGCTCACGCAGCTTTGCTGTGTGGAGGGGTGTGGGATGCCGTGGGTTGCAGCCCTGGGATGCTCTGGAGGCCGGGCTGAGTGTGTGGAGGGCTGTGTGCTCTGCTGAGGAGCACTGATGTGCTTGCGGTGCCTCGGTGCTGTGCAGCATGGAGAAGGTGGTACTGGGAATCAGAGAGGTACTTCTAAGTTTTTAATCTTAGTAAGGACTTGGGTTTGTTGAAATTAGGGGTGCAAGCTGTCCTAGGAAAAAGAAGCTAGTGTGAGTGGGGTGAGTTGGGTGTGTGTGGACTCGGGTGATGGAGCTGAAGTGAGGGCTTGGGGCACAAAGGCTGGGCTGTAGGGAGTGGGGTACAAGGTGAAGCATGCAGTGAGGAGATGGTACCTGGGACACTAGATCATCTGGGACGTGCTGTGAGGAAGGGATGGGAGGCTTTGGTGCAGGAAGAACTGAAATACAAGTGTCTGTGAAGGGTTGTGGAGAGGTGTGTGAAGAAATGAGGAGTATGAAGCATGCTGGAGAGAAAGAAGTTGATACACTAGGGGATGGATGTAGTGATGGGAGGAGCTGGGATTTGAGTGAGTGGGAGAAAGGGAGATGGGATGAGATTGTGGTATGGTGAAGCCCTGGAAGCCACAATATAGGGTGGGAATTGCTTTCAGCATGAGCAAGTTGGTGCACATGGTTAAGGGAATTGGAGGTGTCCAGAGCTGGGAATGCTGTAGATAGCTCAGGAGAGCAGGAATGCAGGGAAGTGAAAGCATCTAGTGGTGAACTGTATGTGGGCCAGTCGTGCAAGAGGAGTTAGTAGGATACTAAGATTGTAGAAGGGCACCTCATATATGAGGATCATGTGGAAGAGCAGTATCTGGCAATACATGGGAAATCTGTTTATTTGGAAGTATTTCTGTTGGGCAGAGAAGAGTTTCTGTGCATGTGTGCATGGTGTTCTCTGCATGGGAGGCTGCTGATGAGAGAGGCTGAATCTAGAAATACTGATTAGTTCTTGAGGTCAAGGGTTGGATGACCAGAGAGCTCAGATGCTTAGGGAAATGATAGGACAGGTGGATGCATGTGAACAGCAAGACTCCTCTCTTAGGATGAGAGCAAGCACATGGTATTTCCCTGTGTTGTCCAACTTTCTGCCCCTGAGGCAGCTGTGTAGGTGGTGGGATGATGGGGACTAAAAAGGCCTCTGATGAGTGTTTGGGATGTGGAAGGTGGATGTTACTCTGGGAAGGCAGGCAAAGCACAGATGGGAAGAATCTTATGTGACAGTCAATGGTGGGTTGTTATTTGGGTATAAAATATTAAGGTGGGATGCTCACAGAGTTAGTGGCTTAACAGTAAACAAAGTGAGAAATGGGGAGATTGTCATGCACCAAAGAAGGTATTAAATAGTGGCAGCAGGGAGCTGATTGTGGAATAGCTCTGTGAAAGGGGAGATGCTTTTATTCTCCAAATCCAAAACCCCACCTGGATTCTGAAATTCTTCTGGAAATAACCCTGAACCTCACTCTCTAGGAGAGGAGCACTGAGTCTTGGAGCTCTTCCCTTGCAGGTATCATCTTCTCCTTAGTTGGAACATTGGCCTCACTGATTTTTGGGCAGAGAAGAAATGGTTGTGCCAAGGCAGGTTTGTCTCATTAAGCCTCCCTGTTGATAACTGGTTGCTGTACTGTCAAAATAGAGTTGGAGGAAGCGGGGGAGACAGTCCTTTCAGTTTTGAGGGGTTCCAGTGACATTTTTCTTTTCCTTGAAAGTGGTTTGTCCTCGATTTCTCTGTGAAAAGCCCACACAGCCATCATAGGATGCTCTGAAGCATCCTGAAATGCATCAAGCTTTAAAAGCAGGAGGGGAAAAAAAAAAAAAAGTGATGTAGATTTTTACTTTTCTTTTTACTTCTGTTGAGTTGGAAGTCAGTATTTGGTCATTAATTGCTTAAAACATTACAAGACAAGGCAATATGAAATCAAATTAAATAAAACAAAAATGGCAGGGCATGGAATGAGAGAGTTAACACACCTCGACAACTTCATTCCTGTCTTTTTGTTGACCCCTTTCCTGCTTCGTATGGGGGCTGTAATGCTGGTTGCTGTCTGCAGTGGAGTGTTACAGGTGTTGAACTGGTGAAGCCCATTCCAGGCTAACACGGAGCTGTTTGTGTTCATCCTGTGCTCGCAGCAGAACTGTGCTTGCAGAATGCCCAAGCCCACGGCAGACCACTCTGTTTTCTCCTGGGGATCACAGGAACTGCTTTGGTGAGGTATCACAGCCATTTGGGATGAGTTGGCATCACAGCTCTGTTATGTGGCAGCTTTGGTGGGGGTTTTGTGTTTTTTTTTCTCTTTTTACAACGATCTCCAAAGTTATTATTTTTAATGAATGTGTCCTTTTTTTTCTTACTCAGAGCATAAAAATGGCTCAAGGGCACATATTCTTTCCCTGTCTCCCTTGCTGGCCCCTCCTCAAACAACAAAAGCAAGACAGCTTTCTTTTTTTTTTTTTTTTTTTTAAGTTAGCAACGATGTCGGTTTTGAAATTTTGGTGGGTGAGATTTCTTTTAGTTGATTTGTGTTCTGGATATTTTTTTTCCTTTATTTTTTTCTTGTGGGAGAAGTGGTCTAGGGATCTTGGGTCTTGCTGCACTGTTGTGAACTCTTAACACCTTAATTGAAGGGGTGGGGATGCTGAATCACTAACAAAGACCTCCTTTATCCAAAATGTTAATCAATCATTGACGTTAAATAAGTGTGAACAAAACCAAACAAAAAAAACCCCCACCCTAAACAAGTTTTTGTCTCAGTCCCCCTCCCATTCAGCTGCTCATCTTTGGTCAGGTTAACATGAGAAATCCTTCAGGGGATGTTTTTTGTCTTGCATCTACTTGGTTTTGTAGTTTTCTGGTAAAAGTTCTGTTGCTGACTCGTTTTCCCACTAGAGGTTATTTAGCTGATACATGCCACAAAGTGTTTTTGGGGAGAAAAAGATAAATAATACTATTGTGACCATCTTTTTGTGGGCTGGGTGTGTGTATAGGTGTCTTTTTAGGGTTTTGTGGATTTTTGGGGAGGTGTTTTGCTTTCTTTTGTGATCAATTAATGCGTTTATTGGTGAAACAAAGTCGTTTAAGTTAGACCTGAATTGTAATGTGAAATAAAATAAATAGGTTTCTGTTCACACAACCAGAAACTTGTATGTATTATGAATACAAAGGGTGTGAACTATTTTCTTCCCTGTGTTTCCCCCCACTTTCTCCCCACCCCTGTCTTGCATTTCATCTTTACAGTTCACTACTGGGATTGTTTTCAGTTAGGGTGAGTCCACAGCCAGGGAAATTACATTTATCACTAAATACCCAAACATAGAAACGAAGGCAACTCTCAGCCACGAGGCTGAAATATTAATATACAACGGTTTTTGTCAACAGTTGATGTTTAGGGTGGAATGGAGTACCTTTGATCCCTACTCACTAGCTACTCAGAGGCTTGCTACTCTGTCATATGGTGACTTCTACCTTTTTCCACGTTTCTTTCTAGATTTTTTTTTTTTCTGACATGCTGTGTCAATTCCTTACAAACTGTGCTTAGTTTGTTGGTTTTTTTTTTTTAATATAAATTTAATGGAAAAAAAAATCCTGCCAAACACAACTTTATCCTGTGGAGCAAGTGAGTATTCAAACTAATTCCCATCTTAAATGTCAGCTGTGCTACCTGGCAGGGTTTGATCTCTTCTGCTTTCTAGAAGTTCACCAGAATTTCTTCAGTGAGGTAGGCAGCCTTCAAAAAAATCTTTCTATCTGGTTTGTGTGGCCTTGGACTTCACAGACATCTCTGTGCCTTGGTAAGGTCTGTGCTCTGTTTACAGAGATATGAAGTCCTTTAACCCAGCCAGATTTGCTATGAGCTTGGGTTTCCCTCTCACAAGCCCTGCTGGAGTCCCTCTAGTTTTCCTGCTAGCAAAATGCAGGTGTTAACTCGGGTTTGCAGAGAAATTTGTGAATGGAAGGAGACTATAACAGTGAATTTTTATTTTTTTTAATTTTTTTTTTTCCCCTGAGCACTGCTCTGCCTACTGTATTTAAAATAGCTTTTCCCCTTGTACCTTTGCTTGGCTGTTAGGTGTGGGGTTTTGGTGGATTTTGGTTTTTTTTGGGGGGGGTTTGTTGTTTTGTGTTGTTTGTTTTGGTTTTTTGGGTTAGTTTTTTTTTGTTTAATTATTTTGAAGCTGGTCCTCCTTTGTGGTAGGGACTATACAAGTGCAGGGCCTTCCTCTCATCATTAGGACTTCTGGATAATCTTGAAGAATTCAAGCAAAAAACTCATCTTTTGGGAAATTTCTCAAGAATTTCCTTTAAGACCATGCAGTCTTACAGACTAGTTAACATCTATAGCAAAACAAGGTGATATTTTAATGTTTGTATGGGCACATCAGAGAGCTGGTGCAGGGGAGGAAGTAAATGATGGTAGAGCAGCTTTCTAAGCTGGTGTTGCTGCCAAAAGGAATGTTCATCTAACCATATACCTCTTGAGAGTCTGCTAAACTTGCTAAATGCTATTTACAACTATTTGTTACAGCTCCTCTTCCCTCAGAGCAGTTCTTTCAGCTTACCTTGTTCTTTTTGCCAAGTGTTTCTCCTCTCTGAACATACATGTGATGTACAAAGAGAGAAACCCTTTTCAAGAGGCTTTAAAGAGGGTAAAAAGAAGAGTATGGTGGTAGAGCTCTGCAGAAGTTTCTGCTGCTTCAAGGCTATCTAATGCTACAGAACACGTAGCCTAAGCTGATGATAAACTATTTAGTATGGTTGCAATTAAGCAGTGATCATGCTGTGAGAATCATCAGGAGCAAGAACTCAACTTGAGTTAAAAAGCTGCAGAAGTCTGTAGGAAGATGAAGGATATTCTATTGTCACTGATTATGGTAGTTGAAATTTTGTTTGGAAGAGGTGTTTAAGCTGTGGTGTAAACCTTGATTTTTCTTTTTATTCTGCTTGTCAGCTGTGGTTCTGTACTGGGAAAGAGAGGGAAGGAACAGCTTGCTTTGCTGCAGAGTTCTTGCATACTTCTTGGGAAATGTGATTGATTCCAGCATGTGAGATGTGCCACTAAACTGCAGAGGCTTCTGTTTGGATCCTGCTGACCCCTCCTGAAATCTGCTACCAAACTGTGGCCATTGTGAGCTGCTGCTACTTTACTTCTGAAATTTGTTTTGCTCTTCCTGAGCTCTGTTTAATCTACCTTGACAACACTAATTGAATTTATTTCAAAGACTGCTATGAAATTGCAGTTTACTGTATCTGAAAAAATGAATGTTATCTCTTCAGAGTAGCTAGACATGTGCTGAGATCCCTTTTTATTTCAGACAGGCTTAAAAGCAGAGGTGAGCTTCTCCTTGCTTGGCCTCTCAGGAGAAGCTTGTGGGCTAGGGAAGGGAAATTTAAAGTAGAACTTAAGGACACTTGCTTGCTTGGCTTGTTTTTAAAGCCCAGGCAGAACCAATTAAATATTTTTGAAGGAAATAAAATGGAAAGCAAGCTTTTCCAGTGACAGTTTATTTCAGCAAGAAAGGGCTGAAGTGATGGAGCAACATCCTTTGAGTGGGCATTGAAAACAATACTGATTTTTGAAGTGCTTTTTAGTGGCACAATCTATGTCCTGAGGAGTGTATGATAATATACACAGTGCACACTGGGTAAGATCAAGCAGTAGACCCTTTTCCAGATGGCTCAGACCTCTGTTCTCTGCAGTTTTGCTAAACTGACATCTTCAGATGTCTTGATCTCACTGCTCCACTGCCTGGGAAATGGCAGCGTGTTATCTGTGTACCAATCTGGTTTTGTCTGAGGGTTGATTAGAGATGTATTTGCAGCAGAACATAAAAACAAAGGTGTAGCCTGTCGAGGTGAGCAGCCACAGCTTCTACTGTGAGATCTGTTATGATAGAGAGTTCAGGCAGCCTGTGTTCAGGGTGTTCTCAGAACTTTTGCTAGTGGAATGGAAATTTTCCACCGTATTTTAGATGGATGTCTGAGAAGGGTGCAAAGAACTTAAGGCCAAAATGACTTGATGGCTTGTTAGAAAATAATTTCTTCTGTCTCTTGGAAAAAAAACCAAAACCAAACCAACCAAAAAAAAAATTTGCAAGAAAAACACCTTGTGTTTGGGGCCAGAAAGTTTAAACTGTCAGGAAAATAGCCACCATCCAGCAGAAATGCTTCTGAATGTTGTTGTGAAAGCCAGCTTTGGTTTGACAGTTAGGAGCCTTTGAAAATAGTGCTGTGTTTGCACAGCACAGTAAATACTTGGAAGTGCATGAGGATTTGCTGCACAGCCTGGCTAACTAGAATATGAAATGTCTACAACTTGTGGCAGGTAAAGGAGAATCCCATAGCAGTTGGAATTGTACTCTTTCCATCCATATATAAGATCATGTCAAAAGCAGGAGATTTGATAATAGACCTGATTATACAACTGCTTAATTTCTTGTCAAAATAACATTTTTACATGCAGTGTTTTGAGGTCTTTTAGTGACCTCTCATTTTTTTTTATTAATCAAATGTCAAGTTTTGCATCCCAGCAGCTTTGATACCATCAGATAGCTTTGTGGAATACCCCTGTACATGCAGAGCTTGCTTGCTGGAGCTCTTTGAAGTGCCTAAAGGGAGATGTGTGGGTCACCCCCACCAGTTGTGACAGGTGTGAGATGTCCCCTTGCAGCATCCAGGGGAGAGACTGCTTGCTGGAGCACTGGGTTTTCCTCAGAGGAGGTCTGTCCTGTCCCAGCCCCACTTAGCTTATGAAAACTGACAAGATTGCAGCCTGAGGAGTTATGCCTGAGGATGTTTCTTATCTTTTATTCTGGAAGCCTAGTGAAGGATTGCTGAAATGAAGAGAAAAAGTGCTTGTTTTGTTTTTCTGTGCTGAGCTGATAGGTGACTTACTTCTCCCAAGCCTTCCTTCTGCCTAAACAGTGTTACTACATGTTGAAGAAAACAAACTGGGGTCTCCTCAGTCCTGTTTTCCCATCCATTATTTCTTTATCTGTTTTTTTTGTGTGGTTAAGTTTTTTTCTGTCTTTTCTTAAATTTTTTGTTTTGTTTGGTGGTTGGGGTTTTTTTTCCTTTTTTTTTTTTGGGGGTGTGTGTGTGTGTGTGTGTGATGTGTTGTTTGTTTTTCTTTTTTACTCCTCCCTCTCAACAGGTTAGTTTCTGAAGTACAGGCTGCTGACAAGCTTGATAGAGGTGTCTTCAGAGGTGTCTTTTCCCAGTTGTTCATGCTGATGTCTGTTTACATTTTAGGAAAAATAAACCCAGAAAAATAAGGGAAGATAGACCACTTCTGGCCCCTGACACATCACCTGCTGCCTGAAAAGTAGATGGAGTTTTGACAGAAGGCAAAGCTATGAAAGCATCCTATAGAAAGCTCCAGCGTTATCCACTGAACTCCTGCACGTAGGGCTGTTAATTGCTAAGGTGATGCAGTAAGCTACAGAAAAACCTGTCTTGTATTGGGGAGATGCTGCTAAAACTTCTTGAAAAATCCTTTCTTGCTGCAGCTTAATCAGTGTTAACAACAGCAGGAACTCTAGAGCAGCCAGGCTGGGCTGAGTGGTGCTTCAAGCTCCAGCCCTAAGGTGCAGACTGCTCCCAGCACTGCTGCCATAGGTGGAGCTGCTGCTGCTGCTGCACTGGAGTGCCCCAGGGCTGAGGGGAGGGCAGTGTGACATGGTGCAGGTTCCAGCACAGGCTGCCTGATGCCCTGGCAGCTCTCTGGCCAACCTGCATTAGTGCTGGCCAAGTGGGGAGTGGGGTGTTCATGGCATTCCTCTACAGGTTGTAGCTTAGGCTTCAAGGGTTTTTTAGGGTTTTTCTTCTGGCTTTTCCTCCCAGCCCCCAAATGGTTTCTTGAACTGTGTTGTTAGAAGTTAAGTAAACTAAGTTGTTAAAAATATTTACATAATAGCAGCTGGGAAATTGAAAGAGGTTTCCAAGTGTCTGGCTGTGTACCCCTTGAATGTGCTCCCCATAAGTGGCCATAAGCATCTCTCCCCTCTGTTGCTTTGGGGAAGGAGTTGTGCAAAATCAGAAACTGTCTAGCACAGTTGTTCATCCCCATGGTATGAAAAATGCACTTTTAATACTGTGTTGTTACATGCACTGAAGTGTAACATCCATGTAACTGTGCTTTTCACAAGAAGTGTGTTACTCAACAGCTCTTCAAGTGATGGGTATGAGTGTAGTGAACAATGTGCCTGTTGCAAGAATTATTTTAGAGTGATTTCTGTAAATACTTTGAATAATTAAGTAGCTACCATTGCTTATCCATGTGCAAGTCAGAAGGAAGAAGAAAGAGAATAGTCATTTGAGATACCATTGTCTTAGAACAGGAGATGGTTACATGAGAAATGTCCAAATGCTTTATTCTCATATTGTGCTTTGTCAGTGATTGTCTTGACTGCCTTAAGGATTGAGAGCAAAAGGTTGGACTATCTGAATGTGTGTTTTGAATGGACTTCAGGAAAGACTGGTTCTTTGGAAAATACCCATCTGTGTGCTGATGGAAGCTGGGGGGAGAAGCATGGGAGAGATCTGCACTGTCTTGCTGAACATACATGGATGAGCAGGCACAGGTAGACTAAGTGGAGCTGTGTTAATATGACCACAAATGCCAAAGTTGCATGAGGGTGATTGGATTCTTAGAGTTTCTGGGGAGTTTTTCCAGTGGTCCTGAGTTCTTAAATTAATGTGAGTTACTTGAAGGGACTTTTCCTTGTGATGGCATAGGCTTGCCTGCTCTTTTCCTGTCAATATACTTGTCAGCAAGGTGCTAATTTCTAATTATCTTTGCACAGCCCCATTCTCAGTGCTGCAAGGCATGGAGCAATAGTTATGGGCAATAACCTGCCCATGTTTTAGAGGCTGACAGGGAGATGGATGTGCACTGTGTGTACAAAAGGAGTTCTTTTCTCTGTGGAGATAGTAATGAGCCTGGTGAAGATTCTGTAGTCCCCACATTCATGTAGCAAAATGAGTTTAGGTGACAAATTCTTGATTCTTGTTTTGATTGAGAGTCATTTCTGTTCCAAGACCCATGAGCAAAGAGGTAATGCTGTGCAGACTTGGGATGAGCAGTGATTTCTCTGACATGCATAAGGAGGAATTCTTGGCTTTGGGAAACTGTGAGGACTTGATGTATGCAGTCTTTTTTTACTGCCAAGACAGAAATGCAGAAAAGTCTATACTGTGTCAGAATAACTTAGAAAGATCTAGAAATGGTGACTGGCTGTGAGTTACTATCTAATCAGCTTAATATTGACATGTTAGCTCTTGATGTTGAGAAAATGATTTGTGTTGTAGTAGGGAATGATAGAACTGAGTCCTTCACCCAGATCAGAAGCTGTTTGGGTGGAGTATGGCTCATGTATGGCTCAGGTACCACATGAGGTGCCTCTAATACAAGTGGCCACTGCATATGAGCAAATAAGCTGAAAGTCTGCTGTCTGATAAGTGAAATTTGATTAAAAGATGAGGTCTGCAAACCCTGGGACAGGATGTAGTCAGGCCATCTACTGGTGACTTGCTTGGACGAGCAAGTTGTGTTGTGTCCAGATGACTTATCTACTGATACTGTGTCTTTAGCCCCAGCAGTTCTTTAGGTACCTGGTGTGCTTTGTGCCCTTGGTTAAGGAAAAGAGCAGAGGGACCTGTCAGGAGGAGGACACAAGTGTGTTTGAACAACCAGCTTAAACCTGTGCATGCCTGTGCTGTCAGTCACTGCTGCCTCCTTTTTGCCATCATCAGTGAGCATGTGGTCATCTGTTTGGCCAAACCAGGAAGCTTGTCTCCTGAAATTTAATGGTATTTTTATCTGGAGTTAGTTTTCAGGTGCTAGTGATGGCTGGAAAGAATAGAGTTGGATAGACTTAGGCTGGTTGAAGTCACTTCCCTGGGTCCAGCACTTGGTGAGGATATAATCTGGGAGGTGGTGGAGTCACCATCCCTGGAGGTGTTTGAAAACCAAGGAGATGTGTAGCACTGGAGGCTGTGGTCTAGTGGTTAGAGAGATGTTAGGATGAAAGTTGGACTTGATCCTAGAGGTCCTTTTCAACCAGTATGATTCTATGACTGGTGTACAGAAGGTAAAGCAGCATTTTTGACAAAACTCCTTCCATGCTGGTGGTTCTGATGCTAATTTTACTACAAGCTTGTACATTTAGGGGCAAGGATGGTGTTTGCCAAGAGGTGAGGGCAGATTTACAGGTGTAAGTCAAAGCCCTTAGTAGGCACCACATCTAGGAATTTGGACTGGTTCAAGTGGTTGAAGAGTGAGTGTTACTGTGTCCTCACATCCTTAAGTGTGATGTGTGGGCTGTGGAATACTCATGTCAGTGTAGCTATTTGCTTTTACTTCTAGATGATCTTAAGGGAGTCTGATGCTTCAATAAAAACACTGAATAACACTTCCCGTTTCTTCCTTCTTTCCCAGTTGCACTTTGTCACTACAGTGTGTAAACAAGCACTTGATCAAACAGCAGCCTATTAAAAAGTACCACACATTCAGCTGCAAGTGTGCAAATTAAACACATGCTTCACTAAATGGGGAGGTGCAGGTCCAGTGGTAACTCTTGGGGTGTCTTGGGTGTAGTGGAGTCACCTGCGGCCAGCACAGCAGTTTTCCCTCTTATGTGGTTGAATGAGGGTCAGAGGAATAGGATGTGCCTTTCCCAGTAAATTGCACTGATTCATTGCCCTGTGCCACCTCTCAGGTCTTTCAGGGAATCCTCTGGTGGATGCACATGCACAGATTCCTGGTGGCTGCCAGCTTGAGCTGCTGCTCTGGGTCTCTCCTGGAGCTGCTGCTCTTCCCAAAGCAGTGTCTTACACCACTCTCCTTTTTTGCCAACTCCACCCTCACAGCTGTAATTCAGGGTGCTGGCTTAGCATGTGTTCAAAGTTACCATTTATTTTCTGCAGCAGCAGGACTCTAGCCTTTGTTCTTTTTACATGCTGATTTTGGGCTCTCACCACCCTCAGTCCAGCACAGACTGACAGTCTGAGAAAGGCTGTGGGGAAAACAGTGTGCTCTCTCCTGTGAACAGAGAAAGAGGTTTATTGCCTTTAATACTTTGTGTCACAGTAAGGCCACAAGTTTCATACTTTTATCTATTTGGTAAGCTTTTATTTCATCTCTCCACATTCTCCCTCAAAGAATGAGAAAAGACTGAAGTGAGTCAGTGATAACTGCAGCTGTTCCCTGCTGTAGTAGCCTTAATGCTGTACACCTCCAAGTACCTGTCCACTTGCCCCTGTCAAGCTTCTGTAGTTTAAGGGCATCAAGTAGGAACAAACTAGTTTGAATGTCTTGGTTTCTATTTTTTTTTTCTGTTTGCAGTACAATAAAGTGATGATAGTTCATAGAAGTACAGGGATATTTCATGAAAACTTAGGTAAATTAAGATGTGCATTTGTGCTTTGTCAATTACTCTGTGGTAGCTGCTTGTGTACATTTTCTCACCCTTTTGCTTGTAAATTCACTGGAGCAAACTGCCTTGTGCTGACTGGGGGCTAACACAGTGCAGGTGAGCAGCAGAGATGGTGAACTAGGGAATGGAATTGCAGTGCAGTAACTGGGTAGCTGTAAAGATGGAGCATGCCTGATATTTCTGTCCCTCTTGCAGTCCTGAGTCTGTAAGGCTGCCCTGCTCTGGTGCTTTGCCAAGTTGGGCTTGAATGTTTGAAGCAGTAGAGCTCCAACCACTTGCTGTGGTAGATTCTCTCCATCCTGATGTGTGCTGGTATTCACGTTTTCCCTTTCAAGGGAAAATGTGCTTTCTGCCTCTGCTTTCATAGAGGTGTGTCAGTATTGGCACTGGCATGGCTTAGCCTGTATTGTTTGGTTGGGTGGGGGAAAGGGGAGAGATGTAAGTGGGTAATTGAATCCAGGGATGATTCTGCTTGCTGTGGTAGGTTTTGCTGGATGAAGCAGCTTGTTGCAATAGGTGTTTGTTTCCACAACCTGTTGTCTGCAGGTGTGACTCGGCTAGATAAGGATGGTCTATCACCTTGATGATTTCATTGTTTGATTTGGCTGGACTGGGTGGAGGATGTAGCTGCATTGTTTGGGACAGAGCTTTGTAGTTTGGTTTTGTAGAAGTGGATTACATGGCAGTGCATTGCTGCATTACTAAGGTGAAGCTGCAGTAGATAATTGCTGGAGAATGTTGGAGGGCAGAGAATTTATACCAGGGTTTCACAATGTGTAAGTAATTGAGCCTCACAGCAGCTCTGGTGTTCCTGTTGGGAGATCTGGTCAGTGGAATGTGTTGGGATTACACAGAAAACCTCTGGTAGTGATTTCAGTTTGCAGTTGTTCTTTAACTGCAAGGCTGCCCGTGCTGTGTAAATAGCTGAGTGTTCTGAGACACCATGCTGGCCCCAGTGCTGTGAATGGTGTCTGGCTTCCTGCAGCCTCCAGTTTTCACAGGGGGTGAGGGAGAAGCTGGCAGGTAGCTGCTCTGTCTTGCTTTGCTGACCTCAAGTTTACCATTAAGCCATTCCTCAGAGTCCACATTTCCTTGTGGTACTGAACTTGCTGTCACTTAAACTTGCTTTAACATGTGAATTCACTATGAGTTAACTGATGCAGGGTTGTCTCCATCACTGAAAGCATGGCTGATCAGTTCTTGGGCCATGAACTCTTTTAGCCTTGTAGGAAAGAACCACTGTGCAGGGTGGGGCTAAAACCTCTATATTGAGCAAACTTGCAGTGTGTCTTCCTTGGGAAAGCTTGCAGTTGGATTCCCATCTCCCTGTAGTGTAGCACAGTTGTGTGAAGTAGGAGATGCTTCCTTCTAAAACCTGCCTGGTTTTGTCTGGCTTTACCTGATGTTTTTATTTATCCATTGTCTGGCTGTGGAGGAGGTAGTATGTATGGACAGGGCTTGGCTGGGCACAGAGTGAGGGGAAGGCGAGCCTTTGAAGAGAGATGGGTGCAAAGAAGGGGAGGTTACATGTCTGAGCTTTGTGTCAGCTTCTCTGAGCACAGATGAGCTCATGGGAATCC
Source organism: Ceyx melanurus (assembly GCA_024611195.1). Taxonomy (NCBI): domain Eukaryota; kingdom Metazoa; phylum Chordata; class Aves; order Coraciiformes; family Alcedinidae; genus Ceyx; species Ceyx melanurus. The sequence goes on along the minus strand of JANHGL010023346.1, from coordinate 28,505 downwards.
AGCTAGCTCAGATGTGGGAGTGCTAAAGCAGGTCTGACCTATTTCCCTTCCATGTGCAGCGTGCATCTTCAGATTCCTCCAGCCTACCAGTGGCTCCTTCAGCACTAAATCTTCCTAGTTGGAGCAGAGGCATCCCCTTGTCAGTGGTTCAGAGCAAGTTTTGATTCCTCTGCTGTTGTGGCTGGATACATAGGTGGGGCTCCCAGCTTGGCTCTATGTTCTTGTTGGTCAAACTCTTCCTCTCTTCTTTTCCCAGGTGATCTTTTCTTGTGAGAGGAGCAGTTTGCAGCTCATGGCCTCCACGATGAGTACTGCTGTGTCGTGACACCAGGGGTCTTGGTAAGCTGCCTGCTGGAAACACAAGGGTGTAGAATATCTCCACAAATACACTTCCATCTCTCTGTCTCTGCAGTTGAGGTTTGAAGCTGTTCTGAGCTACCCAAGCTGGAAGCAAATGGGGCAAGGCTACTTCTCACCTGTTCTCACCTCCTTCTTTGAGCTTGCATTGGCACTGATGTGGTTACATGAGCAACCAGGTCAGGGCACTAATCCAGCTGAATAGAGATTTCTGCTGGTTCCCTTGGGTTAGTTCCCATTCAGATCTTGTCCTGATGTGGTCAGGGGGAGAGGTGGTGAGGATAAGTAGCTGGTTGAACCATTCCTTCTCCCTGTGGCTGCTGCCTGGCTACCTGAAAGCAATCCTGACAATACAGGCTTGGCTGTAGCTGTCCAAAACATCATGACAAGAGGCTTGACCATTCATTGTCAGCCACCCTACCTCTAATTTTAGAAGAGTGATAAGAGCTTTGCTATGGCAAGGCAGACTCCAGCTGCAAAAATACATTTCTCTAGAGCTTTTCCATTATTGAACCCTAAATTCCCAGGCATACATATATTAGAAGTGCATTTGGAAAAATCACGAGGCATTCCATTTCACATTATAAAAGATAGTACATTCCCAGTGTGCAGAAATGAGAAGCCAAGGAAGTTGAGTTGCAGTTGTTCCACCAATGAATATATTGATGTATTCTTTATAGCTCTCTCTGGTAAGAAGAAATTTAAACTGAGATTGGAAAATACAGTTCCTTTGCAGAGCATATCACTTCTAATAGATGGAAGATACATGTATATAGGATAATAAAAAAAGCAGAGTTAAAAAATAGCAGAATTCTTTTTCTCATGTGAAGTGCTTGTAAGTTTGGCAATGTCAGAAATGTTGTGCAGCTGGTGTGATCCTGATTCTGTTCTTCATGTTTTCTGGTTGCACTGTGCAAGTCTGAGAAAATTATCATTTTATATAAAAGGTAACATGATAATGCATAAATATAAAAAGTGGAAAAGCAGAGGATGAAGCAACTAGCTTACATTCCTCACATAAGCATACATATCTTGCTTTTAGCATTGAGTTCTTCTCATTTTCATGCTACTGTTCCTTTTTTCTTTTTTTTTTCTCCCCTTACCTGAAATTCACTGTTTTCAGTTGCACCTTCATGAGTGAAAACTGGGAAATATCACCATTGACTTTTACAAATGCAGAAATCTCTTGAAAAGTGGAATTGAGTGCTTTTGTTAAAGTTTTATTGTCAAGACACACATAGGAGCCAAATTTGCATGCAAAGATGGTGTGTTTTAGGTACTAGTGAAGATGTTTGGAGCTGGTGCTATACAGATACATTAATTACAGCATGGCAGTAGTAATAATAGTGATAGATTAACTCCAACATTGTTCTTAAAATCAGTGGGCTAACCAGCTGATAGCCCCAGAGAGGTATTTGGATCCTCTGGTGTGTGTAGCTCAGCCTGGAGTTCATCTGATTGTGCCTAATAAGAGCATTAAAAATGAGACCTTTAGTACAGAAACACTCTCACATTAGTGGGTTTGTGCAGCACACTGGAGATGAGAAAAGGAAGCAGGATGCTTTCTCCTGTCATGAAGGAGTCATGTGGTAGAAAGGAGGATTTTGGAGATGATGTAGAGCTTGATGGAACAGCTGCAGTGTGGAATGTCATCATGTTAAAGCACAGCAGTGCAGAATCACTCTAGTGTAATGCACAACCTCACAACTACTGGAATATCTTGCTGTTCAATATTACAAGTTGCTGATAACTCTCCTTAGCCAGAGGTAGTCATATAGAGTCTGATTCTTAATCTTCTGGTGTCAGCACATGAACAAGCCAATTTTTGTTTTCTAAATACAATCTGAACAGTAGTTTTTTCCATAAAATTCAAGATACTTGGCAGTCTGGTGAGATCTTGTTTCATTTGATACACACAGGAAGAAATTGCTTCTTTGGTGTTGAGAAGGAATAGCTGGAATATTTACATTTGAATAATATTTAACTAGCAATGCTTAATACATTAACAATAAATCTTGGTTAGATTCTAAATTAAGTGGATTTGCATCTGAGTAGGTGAGATGAACAGGAGAGATTTTGTTGAAACATAAACAAGACAGAAATTAGTTCCAAAATAATGTAGCCCAAAGGACATATACAGTAATGTTCAATAGTTTCCTCCTCCAGAAACAGTTTTACATGTCCTATTGCCTGCATCATGCATATTATTTTTTAGAAAGAAGCAGGAAAAGTGCTTATTTTTGGTTTTGTTTGGTTTGGGGTTTTTTTTTTCCTTCTTTTTTTTTTAAAGTCTCAATGGTCTGCATAGTGTTGCTTATCAAATTTAGAGGGATAGTTCTCTAGTGATCTTTTGGCCTTTCTAATAGATCTATGGAGTGACTAACCTCTGGTATTTTCAGAGTCATCACAGCATAGCTGTTTGCTTACAGGTGGCCAGGAAGGCATTTTATTTTATTTTCCTCCCTTTGTGCAACCCTTAGCACAGATCATTGAACATATGTCTAGTTATATTGGACCAAGGAGACAGAAAAGATTTGAGCAGAGTTAATGTTCTTAAGAAAGATCAGATTACAGCCACTCACAGGGGAATTCTGGATAGCCAAGTCATGCTGGGGATTTGTAATTTTGGCTTCCTACCGACTTGCTGTGGGGTGTCTTCAAGCTGAGTGCAGATGCAGAATCAAAGTGTCCAGATATTGGGCACTTCCCTGTTTTGTTGACTCCAGAGTGATTTGCTTTGGAGGAAGGCAAGTGTACAGCCTCTGGTTAGAAAGACAGAGCTGTGCTGAGCCATCTGAAAGCTCTGCTCCTGTGTCTTCTCAGTAATGTGGGAGAAACTGCTGTTTACTGCTTCATGCCACACATCTGCTTGGAAAGTCACTGGTTCTCTCTTCTCGTGGGGTGGTTTTAACAGTGTGCCCTGGAGATGCGAGACTTCCCCTGGGCAGCAGGAGGCACGAGTCTAGAGAATGCTGGAGCTGCAGGAGGCAAGTGTCCAGTGCAAAACCAGAGAGGAGCAAGGAGAAAAAAGGCGAGCAGCCGGCCAGCGCTGAGAGAAGCTGGTGGCAGAAAGTGCTTCGAGGCTGCCCCTGGTGGCGAGCTCCCCCGGGGAACTTGACGAGAGCCCATCTGCTTGTGTGTGAGACTGAGCTCAGGATTTCTGTCAATGCATTCCAGTAACCCCAAAGTGAGGAACTCCCCGTCAGGCAACACACAGAGGTAAGGAGAAAAGCCTGCACTTAGATGCTCCGCATGGGTGCATGATACTGTCCCTGCTCTGCTGCAGGATTAGCTAAGGACTGGTGCATGTGTCTGACTGCTCCTGCTTTGTGTTCCTCTTCAACCCACTGAGCACCTGAGCCGTGGCTACACAGTGCTAATGAGCATCCATCCAGGTTTGCTAGGTGCAGGATGAACTGAAAAACCTGTGAGATGCAGGTTCTCCATTCTCATGCCCTCCTTACTCCCCTCAGGTGTCTGAATAGGCTGTAGGAGAGTCAATGTGCTGTTTCTATCTGGTTTTGTCTTTCTTTCCCCACTTCTAATTATCTGTTTCCCCAAGGGGTAGTTGGGCAGCAGAAGGCTCTCTCTGTTTGTATATCTGCACAAAACACTTCTTCGATATTATCCTGATCAGCTGTGCACTGAGATCCTCTGCATCATTCACCTGCTAGTGTAGCAGGTCAGCATCTCTTCTCCACTAGTTTGGAAGGTGGAAAATACAGAATTGAAGCACTGTCCAGGGACTTAGTGGTCTGATTGACAGCATTATTGAGTTTGATTTTTTTTTTTCTACTCCTAGAGGTCACCTGGTTCTTAAAAGTAATTCAGAGGGAATGCCTCTGGGTCAGATATCTGTCCAACTTGTGTGAGTTTTTGAGAATGCTAGCAAGCACTGCCTGTTGGAAGTAGCAGTGGGGATGGAAAAACACAGTGCAGGAGATCCAATAGCAATGGAATAACTGGAGGGTGAGAAGGATGGGGTGGTTAATATGTCTGTAAACCCCAGAGGAGCAAAGTATTTGTAGGATGTAATTTGCTGAACAGAAGAGGGAAGGAAAGACTCTGAATCTTCTGTGGCAAGTCAAAGAAGCTTCATCTGTGCCATTTTGCAGGAGTGTTCAGGGAGATGGTATCCTTCTCCTTCCTTATTCAGAGGCAGGTTGTAGCTGGTTTAATTGTTTTCACGGTCAGAGGTTTGTGTTTTCCTGGCAGCTCGCCCCAGTGTATGATGAATGCTGCAGTAATGCTGGGTTTTCCTTGTGCTACCTGTAGAACTGGATAGGGAGG
>JANHGL010023346.1:0-23758 GCA_024611195.1 Ceyx melanurus | reverse complement strand
CCCTGTAGAACTGGATAGGGAGGTGCAGGGGTTGGGGGGGGGGGAGGGTGGAAGGGGGGCTGCCCTGCTCATAGCTGCAGCATATATATATACTGGGGTCCAGGAGAGTGATGAGGCAAACTTTATTGTGCTTTGTTTGTGTACTCTGAGCTGGTCTTAGTGTGAGGTGCTTCTCTGTGCACATAGAAACCGTTGTCTTTATTGACAGAAGCCCCAGAGGTAGGTCCTCATGTGACAACAGTTCCTGGGATCTGGCAGGTCTGTAGCTTGCCCTGGTGTTTTCTTGAGCAATGAGATCCCATCCTGGATAATCACCTTTTCAGGGCACGTTCAAAAAAGCACCTGCATGACTCCGAGCTCAGGGGCATTTTTTATTTGTCAGCAATTGTCTTAGCTTACAAAGGTGGCAGTGGTTGTTTCTGCTGTTCTCTTACCTGTTACTACAGGGTCAAATGAATCCATGGTGTGATTTTTCCATTTTATTTTTTGCTCTGTCCCCAGTAGCCCCAAATCAAAGCAGGAGGTGATGGTCCGTCCCCCTACAGTGATGTCCCCGTCTGGCAACCCCCAGCTGGATTCCAAATTTTCCAACCAGGGCAAACAAGGGGGCTCCAGCAGCCAATCCCAGCCCTCTCCTTGTGACCCCAAAAGTGGAGGTCACCCCCCCAAAGTGCTCCCTGGCCCTGGGGGGAGCATGGGGCTGAAGAATGGAGCTGGAAATGGTGCCAAGGGGAAGGGGAAGAGAGAGAGGAGCATTTCGGCAGACTCCTTTGAACAGAGGGAAGCTGGGACTCCTAATGATGACCCTGAAATCAAAGGTATGTTTGCTAGGATTTATGTGCAAGTGCAGCCAATTAGTCTGAGCCCTCTGTGAGATGAAGAATTGCTATGCAAGTGTTAACGAAATATTTATTTGTCTGGGCTTCTGTAAGTTCCAGCCAATGAAGTCTAAAGGTCTTGAGAGCAGGCAAAGGGGAGAGCTTGTTGGAGCTGGCATTGGTAAGTGTCCTGTTCGTGCTCAGTTAAAGCACAGACCTGACTCTGGTGGGAAAGTTGCTTTGTAACTCTCAAACTCCCCCAGAGGATTTGAAAGTACAAATGCAACCTGTTGATTTCCTTCTGGCCTTTGGCCTTTCAGGAACTGCTCTGTTGTAACTGGGGTTTTGAACAATATGCATGCCTGTTTTGTCAACACAGATACATAACCCGTAGCACCCTGGCTGGTAACACAAGCCAGAGAGTTGAGATTTCGGTGTTCTGTTCCTGGCTCACACATTGTCTCTGTGAGGCAGTGCAGAAACAAACTAGATGTTCAGTTGTCCATTTTTGCCTTGTTTTCCATTTGCTAGATCACCTGGCTCAGGTGGGTGAAGGAAAAAACAAAGTTTTGCACAGAGTGTGCTCCTTGAGTAAAAACTTAATTATATTGGTTCATTTTAGTGTGTAGTTTTCCTGCTATTCTGTGTGGCCATTAGAAAATTTTAAGGGATCAGCTCTGGGAACTGCCACTTGCCTTGCAAAGGGACAAGATGAGCTTTCTCCCAGTGGTGCTTGGATGGCAGCATGACATTAGAAGGAAGATTCATGGTGTAACAGAAATAATTGCCTTTTACTGGTGCTTGAGGTAAAAGTGGGAAATCTCAGAGGAGGAAAAGCTCTGATTTGTTTCCAGAAATGGTTTCCAAAGAGCACCAAAGGTATTGATTCCCCTCTTTTTACTTTTTCTCTCCATCCAGACTGCAATTCTGCTGATCATGTGAAGTCTCAGGAGTCTCAGCACACACCACACTCCATGACTCCTTCAAATGCTTCAGCCCCAAGGTCTTCCACACCTTCCCATGGCCTGACTGCCACTTTGGAGCCAGCAAGTGGGCAGAAGACTCCATCCAAAGTGGTTTATGTCTTTTCTACTGAGATGGCCAACAAGTAAGTGGGTAGATGCCTAAATGTCTTCAGGGAGCAGGGCTTGTATTTGTGCTCCCTTCTTAAGAGATTCTCAAGTGAACTTTCTCCATCAAGTGAATTCTTTTAGAAAAAACAGGCTTACTTGTTTTGGGGATGCTGAAGGGGCTGGAGTGGAGGATGTCAGTACCTCTTGTCCACTGAGAAATGAATGTTTATTCCTCTGAGGTGTGTTGTGGTTTTTTGTTTGTTTGTTTGGGTTTTGTTGGGGTTGAGGATTTCTTTGTTTGGTTTTTTTTGGTGACTTTTTTTTGGGGTTTTTTTCTGTTTTTTGTTTGCTTGTTTTTGTGTATGTGTGTGGGTTTTGTTTGGGTTGGTTTATTTTGCTTTGGGGTTTTTCATTCTGTTTTGTTTTTCAAAGCTTAGTAAATACTATTTTGCAATCCATGCAGTGAGTAGCAGCCAGGATGGCTTAAACTGAGATATGAACCCTAAATGCTGATGAGTTTGTGCACGTAAATGTTTTTCTTTTGCTACTCAGAGTGAAATGTGGGGTCAAGCCTTCCTCCCTTCTGCTAGCCATAGGATAGAAAGGAGGGCCAGTTAAGAAAAACTGATTCTTGGCTTCATCTGGATATGTGTATCTGTGTTTTTTTGCAGGGCTGCAGAAGCTGTGCTGAAGGGACAGGTGGAAACCATTGTGTCCTTTCATATCCAGAACATCTCAAACAGCAAGGCGGAACGGAACACTGTACCTTTGGTAGGGAATGCCTGCATGTGGGTGGGAAGGGAATTGGAGTTGGGAAATGTGCTTGTGTGTGTGGTTCAGAGAGATGGATTATTATTTACACCATGAAATAAGTTTTAGAGTGGAAAAGAAAGTTGTTCTAGCCTTCTGCAAATAAATGTCTGGGCTCATCCAAAGAAGAGCTAGAACCTTGGAATATTTAGGTAGTGTATTTCCAACCCATTACTGATGCAGAGTTAGCACAGAAGCAAAGGGTAACTACAGCAGGTAAACCTGCTGTAATGCTTGAGCAAAAGGAGTTTCTGCAGGGCCAAGATGCTGCTCTGTAATCACTGCATGAAAGAAACCCACTTCCTTGCAAGGTGTGGGCTGGTGGGGTTAAGATGGGATGTTCTGTACCACTGCTCGTGTGAGAAGAGCCAGTTGGCAGCATGTCGCTTTCTCTTGCAGAACCCTCAGATCACTGCACTTCGGACTGAACCCAAGCCCCTGCCACAGCCACCTGCTGCCCAGGACCAGAACCCTTCTCAGAATGCCAAAATGCAGCCGACTCCACCTGTGTCAGCTCCAGTACCCAAATCCACTGCTGCCACGTGTCCCATAGACCAGGACAGCCCCAGCGTGGAAAGCAAAGTGATGTCCGTGGGCAGCCCCGCCAACTCCACCCCGTTGCAGACAGAAGGATTTGGGCAGAGTTCAACCCCAAATAATCGAGCGGTTAGCCCAGTTTCCCAAGGTAGCAATAGCTCTGCTGCAGACCCCAAAGGTCCTCCCCAGCAGGTGTCTGGTGGGGACCCATCCAGTTTGGGTGAGAATCCAGATGGGCTGTCACAGGAGCAGCTGGAGCATCGAGAGCGCTCCCTGCAGACCCTGAGAGACATTCAGCGCATGCTTTTCCCTGACGAGAAGGAGTTTGCGGGAGGGCAAAGTGGGGGACCACCTCCAAATGCTGGGGTGCTGGACGGTCCCCAAAAGAAACCCGAAGGGCCGATACAAGCCATGATGGCTCAATCCCAAAGTTTAGGCAAAGGGTCAGGGTCTCGGACAGATGGAGGGGCTCCGTTTGGCCCTCAAGGACACAGGGACATGCCTTTTTCCCCAGATGAAATGGGGCCACCACCAATGAACTCCCAGTCAGGACCAATAGGTCCAGACCACCTGGACCACATGACTCCTGAGCAGGTGGCCTGGCTCAAGCTGCAGCAGGAGTTTTATGAGGAGAAGAGGAGGAAGCAGGAGCAGGTGGTTGTGCAGCAGTGTTCCCTGCAGGACATGATGGTCCATCAGCATGGGCCTCGTGGGGTTGTCCGAGGCCCTCCCCCTCCCTACCAGATGACCCCTGGGGAGGGCTGGGGACCTGGGGGTCCAGAGCCCTTCCCTGAAGGCATGAACATGTCTCACTCTCTGCCCCCCAGGGGCATGGCTCCTCATCCCAACGTGCCCGGGAGCCAGATGCGCCTGCCTGGCTTCGCGGGAATGATGAACCCCGACATGGAGGGCCCCAGCGTCCCGAATCCCGCCTCCCGGCCTGGGCTTTCAGGAGTTAGTTGGCCAGACGACGTGCCAAAAATCCCAGATGGCCGAAACTTCCCTCCTGGCCAGGGGGTCTTCAGTGGCCCTGGCCGAGGGGAGCGGTTCCCCAATCCGCAGGGCCTGCCTGAGGAGCTCTATCAGCAACAGCTGGCTGAGAAACAGATGGGCCTGCCTCCCGGCCTGAACATGGAAGGCATCAGGCCCGGCATGGAGATAAACAGAATGATGCCTTCCCAGAGACACATGGAGCCTGGAAACAACCCCATCTTCCCCCGCATGCCGGTAGAAGGGCCGATGAGCCCCTCCAGGGGGGACTTCCCGAAAGGAATACCCCCGCAAATGGCCTCCAGCAGGGAACTGGAGTTTGGGATGGGTCCCAGCAGCATAAAGGGGGACATGGGCATGAATGTCAGCATGGGCTCCAACCCACCCCTGGTCCCTCAGAAGCTGAGGGAGGCGGGAGTCGGGCCAGAAGAGATGATGAAACTGCGCCCCAGCGTCTCGGAGATGCTCTCCGCTCAGCAGAAAATGGTGCCGCTGCCGTTTGGGGAGCACCCGCAGCAGGAGTATGGCATGGGGCCCAGGCCTTTCCTTCCCATGTCTCAGGGCCCAGGAGTTGGGCTCCGAAATCTCAGAGAACAGATCGGGCCTGACCAAAGGACTAACAACCGGCTCAGCCACATGCCGCCACTACCTCTCAACCCCACCAGTAACCCCAATAGCCTCAACACTGCTCCCCCCGCGCAGCGCAGCCTGGGCCGCAAGCCCCTGGATATCTCCGCAGCTGGTCAGGTGCATTCGCCAGGAATCAACCCCCTCAAGTCCCCCACCATGCGCCAGGTCCAGTCTCCCATGATGGGGTCTCCCTCGGGGAACCTCAAGTCCCCTCAGACACCCTCCCAGCTGGCGGGAATGCTCGCGGGCCCCACTGCCGCAGCTGCTGCTGCCTCCATCAAGTCCCCCCCCGTCTTGGGATCTGCTGCTGCTTCTCCTGTCCACCTCAAATCTCCGTCTCTCCCTGCACCTTCTCCTGGATGGACTTCGTCTCCAAAGCCTCCTTTGCAGAGCCCTGGGATTCCCCCGAACCACAAGGCATCTCTCACCATGTCTTCTCCAGCCATGCTGGGGAATGTGGAGTCGGGTGAGTGCTGCCTCTGCTAGCTCAGTTTGGCTCTTTGCTTTGTGTTGGGTCGCCCTGAGGCGTGCTGCAAGGGGAGGGAGGAGGCTTCTTGCTCTACATATCCAAGCTACCCTCCTGTTTGAGGGAAGCTGTGCTGCGGGTCTGGCGAGTGGCTGTGTGAGTGAACCTCAAGTGCTTTTCCTCCTGTTGTATTTGTGGGTGTGCTCTGTGCCTCCCATGTGTGGAGGTGAGGGCTGGTCACTCGGAGGACATGAAAGCGTGGTCAAGAGGTGTGAAGAAGTGTGGGGTGTTGATGGGAGAAGTCCCCTCTTGGAGGCTGGGGTTTTTGACCATTCTCCCATAGCTCCTGGTGATGATAGCTTTCTGGAGAAGGTCCTGCTGTTGTTCCAGAAATGCTTGGGTTAAAAGGCTTCTACATGCTGAGCACTGATAGGCAATCGCTTATCTAGGTATGTCAGGCACAGTTCGTGCTCTGTAGGCTCACCACCACAGACAGGGAGGTGTGCTTACGTTTGTTCTGGTGGGAGTGAAGCACCAGCATGTGCAGCGTTGTGCTGGGGCACACTCACCAGGGACCTTGGGGCGTGGGAGCTGCCACTGACCTCCCTGCTCCCGCATGCAGCTTCACGCCTCAACCCTGCCCTGCTCGATCCCAAACCCTGCCGGGAGCTCACCCCCGGAGCCCACTCGCCTCCAGCCCTGGGCGTCCTTCCCAGGCGGGACGGTGCCGGCAGCGGAGCCGTTTGCCCACGTTGCCCTCTAGTGCCGCTGCGGGTAACGGCGGCGGTGGCCGGCACCCGCCGGCTGGGGAACCGGCGCTGGCTGGGAGCCCTTCGGGATTCCTCTGCGCAAATTTCTGGTTTTAGGAGAGCAAAGGATGAGTTCATAGGTGCAGAGAATGCTGCTTGGAGTGGAACGAGTAAACTACCTGTGTACAAAACCTGAAATAAAATATAAATAGGGGAGTTTTACTTGAAGCAGCTGATGCAGCTTGTCAGAAATCTGCTCACATGTCTTGGCGTGATACCTGCTACAGCTTTTGTTGTGTTGCTTATGTCTTTTGTACTTGTTTGATGCCCCCTAAAGAAAAAGGGAGAGGAGTTAGGAGTTGACATTTGGTGATTGCAGGAACAATTGACTCTAGGTTTCCATTTGTACTGCTAGACCTGGTATCTAAGTCTGTCTTCAGTGTATGGAAGCTTAATAGTACCATTTTCAGACTTGCCTGCTAATCATGCAGATTTGTAGGTGCTCAGGATATTTGCAGTGGAAGTGCAGAATGCAGTATAACAAACGTTAACCATCTTGGCTTAGTCAGTTGGTCTCTTGCCATACAAGACCTTTCTAGTTTTTGAGATTTCTAGGAGAAAGGGGTGGGGTTTGAGGAAAAAAATGTAAATTTGAATATTTTTCTTTCTTTTTTTTTCTTTTTTTTTCTTTTCTTTTATTTTTTTTTTCCTTAAGGTGGTCCACCACCTTCCACAGTCAGCCAGTCTGCTCCCGTGACTCTCCCTGGAAATCTTCCCTCTAGCAGTCCTTACACAATGCCTCCAGAGCCAACCCTGTCCCAGAATCCCCTCTCCATTATGATGTCCAGGATGTCCAAATTTGCCATGCCCAGCTCTACACCTCTCTATCATGATGCCATCAAAACTGTGGCCAGCTCGGACGATGACTCCCCTCCAGCACGCTCCCCAAACTTGCCACCTATGAACAGCGTACCAGGTAAAAAAACCAACCAGAAAACCTCAAAGAAACATAAGGCCAAGCTATCAGGCAGTATGATAAGAGTGGTGTTTATGGAAGCTTTATCAAGTGAAGATGGTGGGAGGGAAAAACCTTGAAGAATATATAGCCATGGATTGTTTTTAAGGAAAACAATTGCAATTCTCTGAAATGGGGAGACAGGAATTCTCCTTGCAACCAGGCTTTTTTTTCTGTCCAGGAAGTGTCTGTTCTTCAGAAAGTATCTAATCTGGGAAACCCTTATGTATGGGAAAGATTTCTATCTAGGAAGACTGTAATTGCTTGTGTGAGTGAAAGCTGCTCATGGGAATAAGGGTCAGACCTACAACATGTTTTCCAGAAGAAACAATTCTTGCCCTGTCTTAAGGCAGTGTCATAGAACCTTCATTTATTTTTTCTTCTGTGTTGTTTTGTTGTGTTGTTTGTTTTTTTGCTTGTTTGTTTTGTTTGTTGCTTTCTTTGTTTAGTATCTCTTTTTTTTTTTTTTTCTTTTTTTGTGGATTGACTTAGATACAGAACCTCAAAGCATCTATCTTTTAATGTAGGGAATATGTAATGGCAGGTGTCCTCAGCCAGGACTGAGAGGAAACTGTCCTGGAAACACACCTGAGAGAGTTCAAAATAAAATGTTGTTGTCTTTTTTGGGCTATCTTGTGGGTAAGCATGTTTACATGAGAAATCCAGTCCCTGCTGACAGCTTGATGCTTGTGGGTACATGTGGTACAAAAAGAGGCTGTAGCCCCTCCCAGTGGAATTCACATAGGGGGAAAAAGGATATGAGTGGATGTTTCATGAGAGCAGCAATTGATAATGAATTCTTGATTACTTAACCTGTAGCTTTGCTTTGTCTGTTTTCATGCAGCAAAGTGGCTGAATATACCTGAAAAAGTTGGCTAATTGAATAAGCTCACAGTTACAGTTCATTATCCACTTTGATCCCTCCCTCTTAGTCCTACAAGGGTTACCTGGATTATTTCTTGAGCTTTGAAAGGAGATTCAGTCCCTTCCCAGAGGACAAGTGTCCACATGCTGGTAATGGGTTTCAGACATGTTTGTTACTTCCCGTGCCACCTAAAGTGCCAGGGAAGTAGTCAAGGTATGTGTTGGGATGAGATCTTACTTACAGAGCAGGCTTTAGTCTTTTTTTGACAGGACAAACTTAAGAGGCAAATGTGCAGGTGGCATAAATTTTTCTGGTTGAAATTACATTTCTCCAGAGCCACTACTTACGTACTTTTAGTGCTATTTTGTGTGGGTGTGCTTCCTAACCTTGCAGAAATCTGTCTGATAGCTTTATTGATGATCATTGACCGTTACCTAAATGTGATTCCTTATTTCTTCCCTAGGAATGGGCATTAATTCTCAGAATCCTCGAATTTCAGGTCCAAACCCAGTGGGTCCAATGCCAACCCTTAGCCCAATGGGAATGACCCAGCCTCTTTCCCATAACAACCAGATGCCCTCTCCAAATGCTATGGGACCCAATATACCTCCTCACGGGGTCCCTGTGGGACCCGGCCTGATGTCACACAACCCGATGATGGGGCACGGTTCCCAGGAGTCTCCAATGGTACCTCAAGGACGCCTGGGCTTCCCACAGGGGTTCCCTCCTGTACAGTCCCCGCCGCAGCAGGTGCCATTTCCACACAATGGGCCTAGCGGCGGCCAGGGCAACTTCCCAGCAGGAATGGGCTTCCACGGAGAAGGACCTCTGGGGCGTCCTACCAACCTGCCCCAAAGTTCCACAGATCCAGCACTTTGCAAGACTGGAGGCCCTGGCGGTCCAGACTCCTTCACTGTTCTTGGAAACAATATGCCTTCGGTTTTCACCGATCCAGAGCTGCAGGAGGTCATTCGTCCTGGAGCCACGGGAATACCCGAGTTTGACCTGTCCAGGATTATCCCTTCGGAGAAGCCCAGCCAGACACTACAGTATTTCCCTCGTGGGGAAGTGCCGGGCCGCAAGCAGCCGCAAGGCCCTGGGCCCGGGTTCTCCCACATGCAGGGGATGATAGGAGAGCAGACCCCGAGGATGGGACTAACGTTGCCCGGCATGGGGGGCCCTGGGCCAGTGGGAACTCCAGACATCCCTCTTGGGACGGCTCCGTCCATGCCGGGTCACAACCCGATGAGACCACCTGCCTTCCTGCAGCAAGGCATGATGGGGCCGCACCACCGCATGATGTCACCAGCACAGACGGCGATGCCTGGCCAGCCCGCGCTCATGAGTAACCCCGTGGCTGCTGTGGGCATGATCCCAGGCAAGGACCGAGCCCCCGCGGGGCTGTACAGCCACCCGGGCCCTGTCGGGTCTCCTGGTATGATGATGTCAATGCAGGGCATGATGGGACCCCAACAAAACATCATGATTCCCCCCCAGATGAGGCCCCGAGGTATGGCTGCTGACGTTGGCATGGGAGGATTTAGCCAAGGCCCTGGAAACCCAGGGAACATGATGTTTTAAGCTGCTACCGTAAGACTGGATGTTCTGATCCTTGTCAAGATGAGATTCCAAGTCCTGAGGGCTTTTTTTGGGTGCTTCAGGAGTACAGTTTGGCCATGCAATAGGTGAAAAGAGACCAGAGGACGCTTTGGGAAATCTCGAATGTATGGAATTACCTGAAAAAAAAAAAAAAAAAAATTATTCATTTTAACAGGTTGTGGTTTTTTTTAAGATTTATTTTTTAAAAATTATTTTTGTGGACTTGGGTATCCCGTGACGGCACCTGCTTTGAGAATCTGTAGCTGTATTTTGAGAATTGCCATTTGTCACAAGTTGCACCATTCTCTGTATGTTTACGTCCTTTGGACTGGCTTCTCCCAGGACTCTCGGTTATTTTTGGGGTTTTTTGTGTACTGTACTATATTGTAAAAGGGATTTTAGCAGAGACTTTAGTCTTTGGGGTGAGAGGAGAATGGGATTCTAGGCTGTTTACTTTAGGTGGAGAATCCATCTTCAGAACTTCGGACTATTTTCCTTCAACTCCAATGTATAGAAAAACCAAACTACGACCTCAGAGCAGAGTATTAATGAAAAGCACAAAAAGGAACTTAAGTTCAGTGAGGGGAATCTTTTAAAAGAAATAAATAATAAGTTAAGGACATATTTTTCAAATTATGGCGTGCTGTCCAGCACCTTCTGTCTCTCCCTCCCACTCCTTATTAAATAGGCTTCTCTCTCTCCGTCCCCCTTCTGTCTCCTCCTATGGCAGCTGCAATACATTGTGTTATTTTGAGGAGTAAATCTAGGAGAGCCTCTCCTCACGTGGGGACTCTTCCCACTTTTAGGAAGGGGCTGGACTTGGACACTGTTACATCCTACAGTAGGCTCTCTCACTGTTTCCTATTCTCCTTTTCTTAGAAACCCCAAGTGATTTTATTAATGTGGGAGTGGAACAGACACTAAAAGTTATCCAGGATTTTTTTTTGTTTGTTTTTGTTTTGTTTTGTTTTGTTTTTTTTCCTCCCCAGCGTAAAACGTTCTGTGTAACCTCCATTAAATTTGGTACAAAACCACTCGCCAGGGCTGTGGTGTCAGAAAAATAAAATATATTGTTTCTTACAAAAATGAACTGTCATCTTTATCCAGTCCAATTGTTTCTCTGTGCATCAGACAGCTGGAGGGATGATTGCTTGCTCTTCCCCATGATCACAGCCAGCCTGGAGGCCAGGTGCTGTAAGCTCCTGGAAGTCTTTGTAGGCAGCTGTGTGTGTGCTCCTGGTGAAGCTTAATTCTGAACTGAGCTTGTTTTTCCTTGGAGTGAGGTCTTATTTCAGAATGCCCAAGGGATGGTAGTAACAATCTCCCTCAACTTGTTGAAGGTCAAGGAAACTTCTTGTCTGCGTCACCTCTCCTGGTAGTGCTACAAGGTAGGTGGTTTTGAGCTTTGCTTTAGCAGGGGCATCTGTCTGCTGAGCACTGGCGAGGGTCTGTGTTCCCCTGGGGGCTTTGGATAGGGTAGGGTCTCTGACTGCCAGTGCTCAGAGGCCAGAGTGGGGAAGGGATGAACTTAAAGGTGAGAGAGAAATTGTCAGTGAGCAGATTTCTATCGACAGCCCCGCTGGGTAAATTGTTGCTTTGCTGCAGTTCTCATTGATTGCATCTAATCTCCTGGCTTTTCAAAATTCCCTTTGGAGAGAATTTTAGCAAGAAAGTTTTATGGTTTTGTCCGAGGAATCGAAGACAGGATGCCAAGACATGCTCTGGGAGTAAAGCCTGGCTCCTCAAGACCAGGATGAGCCAGATGTGGATGTGTAGGGCAGGATGTGGGCTCTCTGGCTATCTGGTCCCCAGTCCCCCAGCATTGTATGTGGAGTGTGTAACCTCTGTTCTGCCTTCCCCTTACTGCTACTTGAAATTATTCCCATGAGAGTTTCCTCAAAGGGCTGACTATTAGTGTGAAACTTCATGCGGAGAAGAAATATCTTTAATACAACTCTGTGTGTGAGTTTTTCAGAGGTATCTGATACTTACCAGGTGGAAAAAGAATTGCAGTCAGTGGCCAGCTTACCAAAGTTTTGCTCCTGTTAGAAAATGAGTGAAGCCATGTGCTGTTGGAGGCATGCAAGCCTCAGAGCCTTCTGTTGCCTGCTTCCAGATTCACCTTTGTGCTGTCATGCAAATTTACAACGATTTTGGGTGAGAATTACTCTTCTGACAAAATGTAGGATGTATGTTGTGGTGCTTCCCTCTAACAAGACAAGCAGCCTGAAGCACGGGCTTGTCAAGATTTTAGAGAAGCTGACAATGACACACTAAGTGTTATTTCTGTAGAGAGGAGTTGCCTCTTTAAGTGGTTGCACAGCTTCCTTTTGAGGACCTTGCACAGGGATTGTGAGGGAACAACCTTTTTAAGTGTTGCCACTACTGACTGTTTTTACTGTGTAGAACAAAGCAAACTTCTTTATCACCATAGAAATAACCTGGAGGGTTTGGTTTTTTTAACAGTCTGTCTCAGTGCCTCCAACCAGCAAAGGATTTGAGGTGGCTGTTATTTATTCTAGAAAAATTAGCAGAAGGGATTAACTGTTTCAAAGCCACTTGAGAGCAAAAGGATCCATTTTCAAGATGCTGGGTAATTAAAGTTCCTTCTGTGTGCATCTAACTTAAGATGCTGGCATTTGGTATCTTACCAAGATTATTTTTTTTCTCCTACAGCAAATGCAGAAGATGGGGTTTCTCCTGTGTCCACATAGGTGCACTTAACCTCAGTGGTGCTGCCTGGTTTGCTGATGCTAATAATTGCCTTTTCTGGCTCAGATCAGAAAAAACAACTTGATAGATGCAGACTGAACTTCTTTGTTTTGCTGCTTCTACTTCTCCCCTTTTTGCCTCGCAAATGAGAAAGCTTTCTAGCTGCCAGCTTTGCAAATTCACCTTGGGATCTGTAAGTCAGGCTCTGTTCTCTCCTGCTTATTTATAATCAATAGTAACTGTGACTCAGCTCTGGTAGTCATGGTGCAGTTGAAGATGGACAGTGGGGTTGCATTTTTAGTTTTCCTCCCTTCCCCCCTTTTTTTTCTGTATTTTTTTTTTTTTAAACCAAACAAACAGCTAACAAAACAACTTTCAAATCCTCCTCCTCCACCTTTGTTTGAAAGAATGAAATAGACTTTATTCATACATGCTTGGCTGCTCTTCCTCTCTAGTAACATGGGAGGAAACAGTCTGCTGTTCAAATTATCTCATCCCAGATGGCTGCGCAGCCGGAGTGTGGAGAGACTTAAAAGGTAAACCCAGCAGATGGTGAACTTCTGAAACACAGAGTAATGTGCCTGCTAAATCAAAAGTTTAAAATATTTGAAATCTGCTTGTTTGGAAGTATTAGACTCTTGCAAACAGGTCATCTGTGAAGTATGCTGTCAGTTCTAAGCACCGGCCAAATAAACCTGGGCTTTGTACCTGTATCGTGGGCTAGCTGATCTACCAATGAACAAGCAGGTAGCCAGCCATAGGAATGTAGTCCTGACCTCCTGGTGGTATCTAATGGATAACATTTCACAAGACATACCAGTCTAAACACACTTCTTAGACTGTTGGAACACATTTGCTGTGCCAGAGTGCTGAGGATATCACAAAAATGCTATATTGCAGGGCTTCATTCTGCAGTGCTTGGTGTGCTGACTCCTGTGCTGGTTTTCATTCTGCTGGCAGAAAAGGTTGTGTCTTTTTGGTGGTGCTCTTCTGCACTCACAATAGTGAATGCTTTCCTTGCATTTTGTTTCCTTGCTGTTGGCTGAAACCTCTTATTTTGAGGCTTCTTGAAGAGAAACAATCCATGACTGAGACAGGATTAGTAAATCTAGATCTTTTAGTAGAGCTTACTACACTGTATTGCTTGGTAGTAATTCTTCACCTCAAAAAAAAGGTAAGCTGTCCTGCATGTGTGCTGTGTCATCTTTCTGGTGAGGTGACTTCTAATGGAAAGGGTTTTTTTCAGTTTTTAACCAGCCCAAATAGAACCACAGAATCATAGGATGGTAGGGGTTGGAAGGGACCTCTGGAAATCAAGTCCAGCCCCTTAAATATTTATATTAAGTACATTTTTTCATGCCCTTTCTGCTTTAGGTTAAAGTGAGTTGTCAGGAGTGTCCTTCAGGCCTTAAAAAGACCCAAACCTAAACTGCTAGCTTTATGTTGGGTTTATTGACAAACAGACCAAGCTTACTATATTCTTGATAATAAGTCTTCTTTTGACTTTCAACCAGCAAACCTTTCATGCTGAGAGATGTAGGTTCTCACAACTCATTACACATTCAGGTTTTAAGCTTATGGTCGTTTTTGTTTCAGTCAGTGCATCAAGCAGGAAAGAAAAGTGATGCTGTTTTGTCTGGAGTACTGGAAACTTTAAAAGCTGTTCATGGAGGTGGGGGGGGAACCCCCTTAAGTTGGTATTTTTCCTGCCAATTGCCTACTATACTAATGTTGCCTTAAGTTGAACATACTATATGAGGATAGGTCTTGCAATGCAAAATGAAAAGCATCTCTTAAGTTGACCAACTTGTGTTCTTGGACCAAAATAGCAAGGGAGGCAGACTTGACTTGTGTTAGCAGCTCCAGCTCAAGTTTGAGGGAACCTGATGTTGAATGTGTTAGCTGCTCATGGCAGCAGTTCTCATATTAAAAGCCCAGGGCAAGAAAGTTCTGCATTTCCTCTGGGATTTGTCTTTCCCAGCTCCTGTGAAGAGAGCTATTCATGTAAATGGTGGATTTCTGAACGTTTTTATTCTGTGTTCTCAGAAATGCATCATTTCTTCTACTCTGTTGTTTAGCACTTCTCACTTCACTGTATCTTTCAGTCTTAAAACTCTTCTACTGTCCCACCCATCCTCTTTAGAAATAATAACTTACCTAGCTGTGGGCAGAAGTAACTGCTTCATACTGTGAGCCACAACCACCATGGAGTTGCTTAGTGGGATGAAACCAATGGATGGTTCCACACTGAGGGGGAAGGGAAGGGGAAGGTTGGATCAGGCATGGAGGGCACTGTAGAAATTCCCTAAGAGACAGTGCTAAAGGAACCTGTTCCCAGTGGAGGCTTCTTCCTAGCTACTGCCAAGAAGCTGGCCTGTTTCTCAGGGGTTGTCTGCTGTTCCTGAAATGTCTGTCCCTCTGCCTAAAGCAATATTGTTATTTTAACATTTGAATGCAGTGCCCTTTAACCATCTTAAGTGCACGAGGACAGCTTGCACTGCTCAGTTCTATGGGTCTTGACCATGTTGCAGTTTTTAACTTGAATGCTGCTCAGTTTTGCTGGGACATGTTTGTAGCTTTTGTTTAGGAATAGGAATCCCCACCTTGTCTACTGGTATGGCCAAAACTTCTGTTGCTGTTTTCTGATGCCACTCTCCTAAGCAGTCCATGCCTTACAAATACCTTGTAGTCATATGCCTAGTGTTCCCATCAGTATTCTCCAAATACTTTATACTGTGAGGAGGAAAGAGCAGAACTTGTTGTCCTTAAACAGGAATAGGCCATTGGGTTGTTTTAATACAATGGCATTGTGTTTTTCGCCTGTATAACAACTTGGTGGAAAATGATGTTTTGTTTGCTTTTTTGACAGCTTCTAATAGCAGCTCAGTGAGACCTCCAGCAATGTATTTAGTATTCAAATTATTCTGTTCACTGTGCCTGTTGTCAACATGTAATTGTGGTGGGGGCAGGCTAATGAAAGAGTAGAGAGAAATGCAGCCCACACTTCTCATGGAGAAGGTACTGTAGTGCCTCCAGTCACACATCCATCAGTGACTTACATTAACATCACTGCAGTCTGTCTTCACTAAATGAGAAGGGTGACACAGAACCAAAGCTGCAGGGTCCTTTTTATAAGCAATCCACCTATTTTAGCCTTTACATATACCAAAGAAAGTAGGTCAGGATCCAAGTTTTATTTGCTGATTGAAAAATAGGGATTTTGCCAATTTAGGTAGCCTGAGTACTGTCTTGCAGGAAAAATCGTCATCATCTCAGCCAGAAGTACTTCTGTTGCCTATGCTGGTGTTCTCCTGCTTGAGCAAATGCAAAATAGATGCAGAAGTGCCTAAAGCTGAAGACAACAGCAGCTCTCTGGGCTTCCTCATTTAAAGCACATTAAGCAGAGTACACCAAGAGTGCATGTTCTTGTGCTTGGCCCACTGTGGTTGTTTTAGGTGTTCACAGCAGAATTTCCATAATTAGAGGAGTGCAGGGAAGATGTTCGGATGATTTCTGTCCCTTCGTAGAGGTTTTGTGTGCCCAAAGCACTCTCAAAATGGGGTAGCTGAATGCTATTCAATTTGGGGGGGGGTCCATCTGTCTGCAGAGCAGCCCTCTAACATGACAAAGAGAAAGGCACAGTGGCTTTTGCACTTTGCCTCATACAAGAGCAACAGTTATGTCAAAGCTCTCAAGTCTGGAAGCACAGAGCAAGCTGGGCTTCATCTCCCAGTCCCAGCATATGAGGAAGAGGTGTTTTCTCTCCCTGTCTGAAACAGCAGGGCAATAAAAAAGTCTTTTCTCTCCCTTGCTGTTTTGAGCCTCTCTGGGCTTTTGTGTGGCTACCTCAGAAGCAAACTCAAGCCATTCTGTTATGCAGCTCCTTTCATTTTGCTGCTAACAGTGCAAAGTGCCACCCTGTGTCCAGTAGGAAAATGTTGCTCCATCTAGAGCACCTTTAGAATAAGGAAGGCTGGCAGGAACATAAAGAAAAATAGTCAAAGACTGTGACAATTTTAAGACTGTTTAATCACGATGTAGTTCACTGAGTCTTCTCTGTTTGGGAGCACAGGTGCTTGTATTCCTCTGGACTGACTGAGTACTGTGAAAGAACTTCTAGGAATTCCTCAAGTGGGCAGAGGCCTGCTCTGCAGCCTTTCACCACTTGCTCCTGCAAAGTCAAAGAGACAAACTCACAGATCTCATGGATTGCCAAAGCCCTGTTTTGCTGATTGTGATGTATTCCATGGCAGAGAAATGCTGATTGAGGCAAAGACAGAGCCAGAGGTTCAAAGTCTTTACCTAAACTCACACTGGATCAATAGCCAGCTCTACAGAAAAGACATCCTGGCTGCTAGGGATGTGCTTTAGATGTCTCACTCTGTACCTAGCTTGGCAGCATGCTCAGAACAAGTCTTGCTCCACAGCTCAACATGCATGCCTGGCAAACCCAAAAGCCCAAGTTTTGTGTGAGGGACTTCCCCTGGTTTTTTACCTTTCCACAGTAAGAGGTGCGAACAAACCACTCCTTGGACTGCCGGTGCTGATACAGTTCCAGGGTCACATCTGAAGTATAATTTGGCCACTTGTGATCAAAGGTGCCCAGTGCCACCAGGAGAGGGATAAGGGTAGTGTCATGAGAAGCATAGAGAATGAGCTTTCTGGTAAAGAAGAAAGAAAAACAAAGCTAAAGTGTTATCTGTTTCTGTGTGGCCAGCCAGTAGCACTCATTCTTTTTAACTCACACAGTCAACATCTTTCTGAACAAGCTTTTCACCCTGACTGCAAGGCTCAATTTATGCTGCTTCTAGGAAGAGATCTGCCCTGTACCTGGCCTTTGCAGCTGGAGATGAGGGATGGACTGCTTCAGCAATGTTCTTCTGTAAGGTACGGAAAAGGAGACCAATACTCATCTTAAGAACTTCTCTGTAAAAGAAGCAGAAATGAATATACTGGGTTTAAAACTTTCCAATTAAATAACTTCACATGAACACCTGGGAAGTTGCTCTTCTCTTGCAAATTGATAACATGTATTGAGTGTAGCCAGGGACTATTAAATGGAATTCCTATGGCTGTTTCAGCAGTTGCATGGTCACCAGAGATTCTAATGTGATTGCAAACTGAGAGGGGAGAGGTGTTAACAAGCAGTCTCATGAGGTGTGGCCCACATAAAGGGAAATCTAGAAACTCTGTGCCTTTGACTATGCCATTTTGTTTCCCTAGTTGTGACTGAGGGGACCTCAATGTCCCCTCTGTACAAGAAGGACATTGAAGTGCTGGAGCATGTCCAAAGAAGGGCAGTGAGGGGTCTAGGGAACAAGTCATAGGAGTGGCTGAAGGAACTGGGGTTGTTCAGCTTGGAGATAAGGAGGCTTAGTGGATGACTTCTGCTCTTTATAGCTACCAGAAATGAGGCTGTACTGAGGTGTGGGTTGGTCTCTTCTCCCAGATAACAAGTGAGATAGGATGATGAAGTGACCTCAAGTTGCACCAGGGGAGGTTTAGGTTGGACATTAGGAAAAAGTTATTCACAGAAAGGGTTGTCAAGCACTGGAACAGGCTGCCCAGGGCAGTGGTGGAGTCACCATCCCTGGAGGTATTTAGGAGACATATAAGATGTGATGCTGAGGGACATGGTGTAGTAGTGACCTGGCAGTGTTGGGTTAATGATTGCACTTGATGATCTTAAAGGTCTCTTCAAAACAATTCTATAATTCTGTGATTTTTGGATGCATGGTTTTCAGCTAGAGGAGATGATTGTGGTTGACTGCAAACCAGCAGCTGGAGTGCTTGCAGTATTTGGTAGGAGGGGTGGGATTCACAAAAATAGTGGCTATATTTAAAAATTTGGGTTTATGAATCTGAAAGGAAAGTGGCTGCTAGGCTGGCAACTCAGCCACATTTACAAACTGTGGAGGAGCTCATTAACTGCATGTAGCAGCAGATTCATTATTTGCAAGTAGTTACACATGTGCAGGGCCTGGCATCACCCTTTCCACTAGCACAATTGCTTCTCAGCCCAGCAGTTTGGGAGCCATCCATGGGATACACTTCCCAGGCTGGAATTCCAGTTTTAGTTGTGCATCAGTAAGGAAAACCCCTCTTGTGCAGCCTCAGCACTGGAAGCATCTCCTCTTCTCCTGCCTTTGACACAGGTTCACTTAAAGGACCATGGCAACTGAGGCATTCACTGCCTTCACAGATTCACAGATATTAGGGGTTGGAAGGGACCTAGAAGATCATCTAGACCAACCCCCCTGCCTGAGCTTCCTTGGTGGCTTCCTGCTGTTCTTCAGAGACTGCTTTCTCCACAATTATCAGCAAAATGGGATGTAAGCTCCACATCTTGGCCTCCTCAGGGTGGACTCCATTTTTTCCTACTTAATAATTCTTAAAGGCACCAGACTTTAAACTGAGACAGCTGAGGCACGCACCTCACGAGGGGGGCTGTAGCCTGTGGTGTGGGAATGTGGCAGGTCAGAAAGGGCTTCTGTCTGTCCCAGTAAGCTGGTGTAGCTCATCCACCCTGGGTAAGCCTAAGACAATTCCTAAGGCTGGAGGTATGGATGCAGGCAGTCACCTTGAACTGTCTTCCAGAAGGAAAAGCATCGAGTCAACAGATCGACGCTCAACTGTCTGCTGAAAGCTTTTCAGCACAGGGCAGCTTGGCAAATTGTTCGCCTGGAAGGGAGAAGATGTAGTGTTAACAGTAGGGTCTGACCCTTTCTGAACCCAGCCTGAAGACACATGGAAGGCTGCCCACAGAAAACAGCTGTTCATGTCACAGTATTTGTACTCAGTCTTGTACTGCAGCGTTCAAGCGAAGAGCTCTAGGCTGGTTTTAAACACACAGACTTGCTCTGTGTACCACAGGGATGGATGAGTGTTTGTGAGGATGCATTTCTGTGTGAAAGGACTGTAACACCTCCAGCTATTCAACCACCAGCCAGACCAATTACCATCAGGTCCAGCAAAACAGAAGTACTTAAGGTGGGTACAAATATGCCCAGCTGCCTTCCAGTAGCAGAAGAATGTGGCCCAGAGCTAGCATGCTGGAACCACTATTAAGATGACTCTGTTAGGTGCTGACAGACAAAAAAGGGAGAGCAGTTTGTAATGCAGAAGCAAGGCCCAGCTGCTCTCTTAGCTCAACTTCATTGCACTTAAGTAATACTGGATTTCAAAGTAACAGAGATAAGTCTTTATCCATCCTAGAGCAAGGCTGACTACACATGTTGCTTTTAAAAAAGACCGTGTTATTTCTAGAAACTTTGTGGATTGCACAGAAAAGTACTGGGGGTACCCCCTGGTAGCAGTGGGTGTTGATGCCCTGTGTTTTTTCTCCATATGCATGGCAGGGGGATGTTTCTGTGACAGTGCAACAGAACTGCTCAGCTCACCTGCTCAGCACGAATGTTATCAAGGAGGAAAAAAAAATCCACGTGCTTTTCATTGACAATTCCCATCTTCTCCTTAATGGTTTTCAACTCATCAGAGATACCTGGCTGTTCCTGAGCATTCTTCAACTTAATCCTGCCAGGGAATTAGGAAAAAAACAAAGCAAAACAGGAACTTTTTGCACATCACACTTTCTACCCTTTTGGGGTTTTTTTTTTGTGACCCTAGCCTAGTGGAGTAGTCTCACATTAGTGAGGAGTAGAAGAGAAGCACTATAGGATATATCAGGAGTGATTCCTGATACTAGGAGTTTAAGTTGCAGAGCAGACAGATGCTGTGTGTCAATGCCAAGGACTGGAGCTGGCTATCTGCTGTCACAGAGATGGGGGGGAAAAAAAAGAAAATTAGATGTAAACACTTCAGAAGTTGTTCCCATACATAAGGGCTGGGTATTAGTTAACAGATCTGGTCATACTGGAACAGTACAAGTATGTGTCTTCAGGGAACAGCCTTTTAACTACCTTCTAAAAGAAAGGATAGAAGCTTTGAACTGTTTGCTGTCTGGTGTGAGAAAAGGGAAACACCCAAATACTCGTAGCTTCAATTTGCTTCTTGCTTTGTGAGAAGCTGTTTGCCTCTTTACACTGTTTTAAATTTAATTTAAAAACATTTAGCTGAGAATATCCATGCTGACAACATACTTTAAGGAAAATACGTTGCCTAGATTTTGTTCTCTCTAATCATCATCTGTTGGTGAGGAGGCTGTAAAATTTTTAAATTTACTTTTTTTATATTTTAGGGAGAGCTCTGGTTTCTGTTTGAAAACAAATGTGCTGCAAGTTCTGCCATAGGTAGCCTCTAAAGTGAGGCAGTGCTCTTACTTCAGCTTCAAAAATTCACCTTAACATGGTCACAAAACATGCTCGGTTGGTGGGCTGGAGAGGAGGGCACAGAAGAGCTTGAAGTTTACTCCCTTTTTGAACAGTTTAATGTTACTAGAGGTAGCTGAATGCATTGCCTCTATGGGCTGTCACCTCACCACTATCAAGAACAATCCTTTGTATGCAGAGTCAACCATTATATAATGAGCTTTTGCAAGTGAATTCTGACAAGCTTTAATTTTGGACAAAAAAATACTAATGTATATTCCAGCCAAACTATAATATATTTGCCTTTTTTTTAATTTGATTTTTTTTTCTCCACCCCTTGCCCAACCTGGTGCAGTAAATTTAGAGTATGTGACTGTAAACATGAATGTTCTTTCTGTGTAGGATGTTCCTTATTTTACTTCATTAGTCTTTGTTAAATGTGTCAAGGCCAAGGATACTTCAGTTTCTTCAAGGTATAAATTTGACAGGAATGTTGTAATAACCCCCCCAACCAAAAGCTGAATCTAAAAAGGAGCCCCTCCATGTTCACACTTGAAAGGCTTGTTAAGGGATGTAGATGACATTAATTCTGCCCTGCAGCAGTGCTGCAGAATAGCTGTACAGGAGCTAGTAAAGAATGTTTGCTAGACACAGCCTAAGTTAAATTAGTCTTGCAAGAAAAAGTCTCTATTTTTTTTCTTCTGGTACCACTTCTATGTATAAAATAGTGAGTGGATTCAACTAGCTATAGCTAAGTTCTAATAGTTAGCTAATAGCTAACTGTTCCCAACGAACAGTAAGTGGCAGGGGAAGAAATGAGGAAATTGGAAGAAAATGTGCTGTTTTAAATGACTACTGCTGAACTGAAACCACAGTGAAATCACAGGGGGGAAGTATGGCTGGCAGTTACCTGCTCAAGCTTTTCAGGCGCTGGCAGTTGTGGTGATTGGGGTAGAGTATTTCAGAGCTTGCTTCAGCAGTGACAATGACAACAGATCCTGTGGAACAAGAAGGAAGCTTCTGTGATCACCAGTGCCTCTGCCTGTCTTTAGATTGCTTTAATAATTCCCATTTGTGCTCAAGCCCATTGTTGTCAGCTAGCAATTCCCCCCTGAGCTATCACCTAGAACACAAGCCATGGTGCTTGTTTCTGTGCACACAGCATTTCATTCCACAGGGATGCCTGCTCTGCACCTTGTAAAGCTTTTCTAGTTCTGTGCTCCTTTTTTTTTAGTGTTTGTACATGTCAAAAATTAGTTGGTGTCATGAGGGGTAAGGAGCTCTGGCAAGTCACTTCTACTATTCCTGGAACTGAACAGGGAGGGAGCAGAGATGAGATCTTCAAACCCCAGAGCATATTTCTAAGACATACAAGTAGTTGTCAGCTATAGGATACAGCTGAAAGTTATTCCAGATACTGAACTTATAAAGGATCTTTGGCCAAGATACTTTGGTTTCTCTGATAATTTTTTTTCAGACGTGCATCTTGTGAACATTTGACCTGGAACTTTTTGCCCTCTTGATTCTAAAGTGGGTTCTAACCTCAGCAGATCTGAAATTGCAGCATTCATGGGAACAGATCCAAGCTGAGCACCAGTAGAAAGCCACACACAGAGAAGGAGCAAGTGACAAGTTGATAAATAACACCCAGAACCAGCAGAGTATGAGGAAGAGGGCGAGGTACAAAGAACCAGGGAAGAAGTGACAAGCAAGAGGCAGGAAGAGTTGAGATGTGCATCTAGGGAAGGCTGAGCAAGGAGTGGCAGTGGTGAGAAGTCTCCCCAACCTTCTTTCTGCTGTTGGTAGAGCCCAGCTAGCAGGCACCGTGTGGACTCCAGGTTCCGGGAGATGTTACTGGCACGGATGCTGAAAGAGAGAAAGCAGTTTGTGAGGCAGCACTTTCTCCTTCACTTGGGTGCAGGGAGGGAGGACTTGCTGGGACTGCGTGTTCTGCTTTCACTGTGGCTTTGGAAACCTGTGGTGGGATTCATCTTGCCTTGCTATAGGTATCTTAAATAGACAGCTATATCTTAGCAGCACTTTAGCTTCTTTTCAGAGACAACAAATTAGCACTTCTCTGGAGTTGTTTTTATCACATCCTAAAACAGATACTCCCAGCATTACTGATGTGAGCAGCAGGGGTGTGCTTCATCTCACTGAACTTTAGCTATTTAATCTATAGTGAGCTGTATTATGCTCCCAAAGTGCCTCTTTCTCTTCCCTCATCATAAAGTGCACAATACCACTGTCAGTGGCTTAAATCTAAGGGAGAGAAATCTGCCCCTGGCATCACTCTCAGGACTGCCAGGACATTGGATGCTTTGTATTGTGTGTGAATTCTAGTACCAGCCTCTGCAGGCTGAGCAAAGGTGAAGGCCCAGGGGCCAGCCAGTGTGCTGTAATGTGGGGTAGGCTAGTCACAGTCTCCCTAGTGCAGGGCTACTTGTGAGGAGGAAGGAAGAAAGGAAAGGTCCAGGATGGCACCGAGAGACTCACAAAACCTCAGCAGGCTTAAAAGTTGGTGAGAGAAAGTTGACTTCTTCCACATAGCTTCTCCTCAGCCTTTCCCCCAAGGCAAACATCTGATGCATCCCCACTGCTGTCAGCTGTCCAGCAATTGCACCACCCTAAGTGCAAAGGAAAGGGTCTGCAGTGGAACAGGGAAATAAGCAGGTCTGCAGCAGGAAACATGAGATCACCATGAAATACAGCCTCACCTTGAATATGACCTTTTTGTATTTCTCCTCATAGAATGAGGGAGGTTTAGGTCCTCCATTTAGGTCAGTCACCACGTAATCCATCTTAGTGTGAGGAGGTACGTGTAAAAGAGTGTGATGCCATTCCACCTGTTTCAAAGCAACCACAGAGTGTTTCAGAGGAAAATAAGGACTTTCAAGATCATTAAACCAATACTGGGCAGCTCGTGTGCTCTGACTTGCCAGCATCACAGCTCAGAGCCACATCTCATCATACAGCACACGCAGAAATGACTGTAGAGCTACACTGTGGATTTGCTTGTCTGAAAATTGAAAATCTGATTTGCCAAACTACCAGAACTCGTACCTGCCTACTTAAGCAGCTTCTCTTTGGAGGCTGGGGTGAGACGGATCAATTCCATCAATTACAATCGCCCCCTCTGCCGTCACCCGGGACCCCGCTGCCGCCCTCGCACTTTCGCGCCCACGTTCACGCGTCTGCAACAGAGTTACTCTCGGCAGCGCTTTGGG
>JANHGL010023344.1:31428-46842 GCA_024611195.1 Ceyx melanurus | reverse complement strand
TTTTAATTATACAGTATAATATATATAATTATTCTATAATTATTATAGAATAACTCAGCTACATTAGTGAGTTTAGAAAATTATTATCAGCAGATGCATAGTGAGCAAGATGTTTTTCTGTTATGGCAGATACTTCATTATCCTTAACCTGCAATTTGTTGTTGGAGATGTTTATATGAACTGGAAAATCACATCCCCTTGCCACTAATTTACACAGGAATTTAAAATTAATTTTTCATGTAATGCCAAATGCCTTTGTGTGTTCATAAGCTATTAGGCCATATGCCACTTATTATTTTGCCAAGTGTTAACGTGGTACAGACAAATTACGTGCCCCTAAGATATCTGAGAGATTCTGAGGAACAAAAGTGAAGAAAGAATATAAGATGAAAGTAACGAGGTTTGGAAAGAATTTGTCTTGAAAGGACTTAAAAACAATGTTCTTAGAACTTCTTAGTAAGAACAACTGTGTATATCTTAAACTACAGACTTTAAAAGATACAGCGGATGTATGATGTTGATGAAGGATCTGACTTACCTTATCCAACAAAGTTCTCACAGAATTAGCAGTTTTTTTAAAGTCTGTCTTTAAATGCTTGAAGTGGAAAATGTAACAGAAAAGATCACAATAAATTATTATATTTGGATAGTTTATTCTCCTATCTTACGGTTTTACCTATAATTACTGACCATTCAAGAAAGGGAATTGTTTTATTGAATTATTTAGGTCTGTTATGTGTTAGAATTGAAATGCAGTTTAGTAGTCTATGTCCTAGAGAGGGACTACCACATCTCCAGTTCTCATATAATGGATAAATTCTGAAGTCAAACAAAATATTGTTTTAATTCCTCTCTCCCGTAGGTCAATTAAAACTATGCACATAAATCCACAGGCAGTCATATTAAAATGGCATACTTTTTTATTTATCCATAACAAATTGATTATATGAGACTCGTGTATATTTGCATGATGTCATTTAAACTTACTAAGATGAGCACTATAACACACCCTTAAAATAGGAAAGCATAAATATATCCTTCAGACATACAACTGATAACAGAAACACAACCCATTAACAGAGGTGTTAAATAGTTTGCTCAGTTGAGCAGATTTTCAGCTTGCTTGAATACTGTTCTACATCTCTTGCTAATCTTAAGTTATTGTAGTTGTTAACATATAATCATTTAGTTGTACCATGCTGTGTTTGCCTGCTGATGAAAAGCCAAAGAACTACTCTATGAACAAACAATTATTAGGACATTGGTTCACTGTTCACTTAGTAGCATCTGCCAACAGGTTTCCATCACTTTGTCTCCAGGCAAATATTAGTGGTTAAAAGTAAGATTCACAGCACTGTCTGAGATGCAAGTAATAAATACTTAACAGTGGGAAATCTCTTCAACTCAGACCTCTGCTAATTATTCTGTACATGTGCCTGCCAAATCTCACTAGGTCCTCTCTTCTTTCCCTGCTATTAATTCAGTAGGGTTGCCTTCAGTGCCATTATGAAGACTGAAGGTCACTAAACATCTCTTTTATGACATTGGTCATACTGCTGTATTACCAACTGCTTCAACATGCATGGCTGTGATGCTGAGCAAGTTGCTTCATCTCAAACTGAGGTTAGGGGTGTGATGCCATTTTTTCCATGTGAAATTCTGTCCTCCATGTGGTTCAGGAGAAGTCTGTGTTTACTTCTGGGAACGTTAAAGGAATTTCACAGTCTGTGAACCTGATTGTTAGTCATCCTTGTGAATGCTACTTCACACAAGCTCCTCTGCTGGGTCCAAATGAGTATTGCTCTAAATGAGTAACATGTTGCATAGTCAGACCCTACAAATTAGAGCAGTAGCACAGAAAAGTGCTTTAAAGAAATATTTAATATATGATGCTTTCTTTTTGCTCTTGCACAGGAATTGCAGGTAGAAGTTGAGACAGCAGACAGTATTAAGCAGTAGCTACCAGGTAATAGAAATAGCAGCATTTATTTTCTAGGCCAGTTACTTTCCACAGGCACAGCTTGGGGCAGTGGCATGGCTCAGCTCCTTTACCAAGCTTTACTTCTTACTTTGCCTTCACATGTGGACTGAAAAGTCCAGTTCAACCTGGGAGGAGATGGTATCTCAGGTCTCAGGCACATTCACTGTATCTGTGCCTATCTACCTTGTTGTGCCCTTATCAAGTTTCACAAAGTTTCCGTGGTGCCTGTTCACAGAATGGCTATACATCCCATCCAACCTTAGATCTATCTATCTGTCTACTAAGTTGAGTTTTGTCAACCAGTGACAACAATTTTGCTGAGAAGACAAGAAATCATGAGGGGACAGTTCACTTCAAAAATACCTTTTCTAGCATTGCCAATACCACTAGAAGTGCAATATTTTTTTACTGTGAGGCTCAAATCTTTCTACAGCTGGCAAGAACTTATAGAAGAAGAAAAATACATCAATATTCTCAATCATTTTTACTCAGACCTGAATGGCTATTGATTGTCATTCTTTTTACCTTTAATCTCTCAATCCAATTAAAAATTCTGTAAAATTACAGAATGTACTAGATGAAGAATAATTTACCAGGGACAATCACACTGATTTCAAAGAAGGCTTGGTACTCCCCTTTACACTGAAAATTTGTTCTAAAATATGCACTTCATGAATCATGAGTATATTCTTTGTTGGGCAAAAGTCCAATTGATTTTTAGTAGAATTTCAAGAGAATCACTGAAACAAGAAGGACAAGATCATGTCAAGGTTGTCTGCAAAGAATGAAAAGTATTTTTCCCATATTTCATGTTCCCAATTATGATAAAAAATAGCCGTATGTCACATTATATAACATTTTATTCATAAGGCCAAACTTTGCTGGGAAATCTCTGTGCTTTGACTTTGGTAGGGTCATCACGGGTATATGTCAAGGTACAATTTGTGCTATAATATTTACAGCTGGATTTTCCCCTGCATTTAATATAATTAAGTTCAGTACTGCAGTATCTTCATATAAGAAAAATGTCACTAAGAGCTAGAGCCTCATGCCCTTATATACATGAACAGAACAGATGCATTGGCATTTGTTTCAAAATTAAGGTACCATTAACTGTGACTGCAAAGATGAGAGCTTGAGGTGAGCCATGGAACCATGAATCAATGATTCTTTTTAGGCTGAACATGAAATTAATTAATTTCAATAATTTTCTTTTCTAAATGACTTTTTGGTATGTCATTATTTTCAGGCATTATTGTTGAGGAAAAAAAAATTTTTAATGTGTAATCCTATTCTGGAAATGTCATCTGCAATTTAACTTGACAAAATTAGTGGTACATCATCAACAGTGTCTGAATTTAATTAATGTTGTCTTTTTTGCTTCTACACATCTTCCATCCTCAAAGAATATTCAACAGACTACAGTTTATTGATGTTTTTCTATTCCTGTCACTATTTAATAATGATTTAAAGTCACTGCTCAATATTAAAGATAATTAATACCCAAAAATTGATATTCAGAGATGCTTCTGAAGAAATATAAAATATAATGTCATAAAATGATGCATATCCCATTGTCAAATAAACATCTGGTTCCACAATTAAAGGAACATATTTCCTGAAATTCATGGGGCTGAAATTCTGAAATGTAAAATTTTGTGCTTTGGGAGATAAGGCAACCATCAGCTGGCATGCTATTAGGTAATTTTCCTGTGTGTGGTTTCTTCTGTTATTCTCTGGGATTGTTTGTTCTGCTGACAGCTAGATTTGCAATATGGACTAAACCAGACCATTCTGTTCTGCTTTGGCAATTCCTTTATTCTTTGGAGAATATTAGATCCCATATCTGACATTGTACCCATTCCTTGTTACCTCTGGGAGATCCCTATGGAATTTGTGATGGTCCCGTTAGTAATTGTGAATAGATATGCCCTAGTAGTACAATTCATTTTGTGTAAAGCATTATTGCTGGGGCTGGTCAATGAATAACCTGTGATTCAGTATTCAACTTGCTTTTTGAAAGCAGTCAGGTATATTAGTCTTTCATTGAGCAAATTAAACAGTCATGTGCACCTAGTCACTGCTTCTCATTTCTCAGGAAGGAGACCTGCTGCTTTTACCATTTTCTACATAAACCAGACTGTTCGTGTTCTTTATCTGCCTTTCTTCTTTTTTTTTTTTGGAGCTTGTGCTTTTGAGTTATTTGGGTTCTTTTTGTTATTGGTAGCTAGAGTAAGGAAGTACTTTACTTCTTCGTGCCTTAATAGATTCAGTAACACTCTACAAGAACTTTGGCCATGTGGCTCGCAGAGGCCAAGAGAAAATAAAAGTTCATTGTCAATATATCTTGCAACTGCAACCCTGAACATTTCTGACTTCAGAAATATTAGTGTATAAGCAATACTACCTGAGAAGACTCATACTAAAACCAGGGTTGGAAAGATGATTAAGACATGATGTTTGAAGGTTGGTACTAGATTTGCATGTATATTAGTGTAAATAAGAGGAAAGAGATAACATGCAGCTAACAAATTGTTTGCATGAACCCCTTTTCTGTTTAAGCAGGTTTCAGAAATGTTTTTTGGAAGCTGGAAAAGAAGAATCTAGCATAGAGCTCTTTTCTTTCATTTGAATCAATTGACTATTCAATAAGGCAGAAGTAATGAGAACTTTTCTTAGGCAGATTAAATTTTCAGAGGCAGAGATAATTTTGACTTTGAGTGGGGGGAAAAACAGAGTACTGCAGGGAACAAGAAACCGAATGCAATCTTTGGTGTACTATGAGGAAAAGAAGTAATAATTCAGAAGCAGGAACAGTTTGCTAAGTTAATTCAAGACACTAAGAATGATAAATGTGTGTATGTTTTACACTGACATTTGGAAAACACTGAGAGGTTTTGCCTGAATGGGAGAGTACTACTGGTTGCTCTTTGCGTGTTATGCATATAGCAGAACATATCTTGCATATTTGACTATGGAATTTTGAATAGGAGGAAACATCACCCTTGAACTTCAGTTTAACTTACTTTGCATCTGAAGATAATTGCTAAGGAAAATCTGAAAATGTTATATGCTTATGGAGCATACAGGAATTAGATGAAAATCCTATAACGAAGGCATGGACTTTTCTAATAGGTCAGAGAAAGTATTTCTGATGTTTCAATGGCAAATTTAATGTTCGGTCCTGTAAAATAGTTCTGACTGCAATGTGTAGCAAAATATTACTGAAAACTTATAGAGTGTTGTAAAGTATACATGAATTTTATACATACAAGTTAACATTAAAATGGATCTAAATTATTTTTGTGGTTAGGATTAAAACATGGATTACTCTTCTTAACCTGGACCAAGTGTCTAAAATTAATGAGATTCACTAAAGACGAATGGAAGTAGGAAAGTAATAAAATTCAAGAATACAGTAAAATTGTCTTTATCAAGGAGTGTGTAAAGATTGAAGTAAACATAAATTGGGGATAAGTCATTAGTAGTAAAAAAAAGCTAGTTCCTTTTGTATCAATAGGATTATTGCAGTAAATGAAACTTGATGGGAGCACCTGTATAATAGTCTTGCTTTGGCTTTACTTGAAATAACATCCACATTTTGGTATTCTGTGTTTTGAAGAATAGAAACCTGTAGCGAATCAAAAGAAGAGCAGCAAGCAAGCTTCCTGAGATACTTGAGGGTGGGATAAGAGAAAAAGCAACAAGA
This sequence comes from Ceyx melanurus, assembly GCA_024611195.1. Taxonomy (NCBI): domain Eukaryota; kingdom Metazoa; phylum Chordata; class Aves; order Coraciiformes; family Alcedinidae; genus Ceyx; species Ceyx melanurus. Next base: position 41,152 of record JANHGL010023344.1, on the reverse strand, counting down.
AATTGTGAATATTTTATAAAATAAATTGAAAAAAATCCCTCAATATAAAAAACCCAACCCAAACCAAAACAACAAACCAATTTCAGAAGGATCTTAAGTCACAAACCATTATCATTCATTAGAAGAGAAGGGAGTTGTGTCCTGGCATGGCAGAATGTGATTAAGTATTAGAGGATGCTTAATAATAATTTATGTCAGAAGAATCAATTGCAAGGAAGCTGCCTGAAGTAAACTAATTTGAAATATTCACAGCTAGTCCTGGAACCACAAAGTAATATTTGCATCAGTTCTATCATGACTCAGGAAGATGAGCTACTACAGATGACTCAGTTGAAGTCTCTTCCCACTCATTCACAGAAACTCATTCTAGAGTGTTTACTTATTTAAGCTAAAATACTAAACTGTAGTGCTAACCTATGCCTCAAGTTGTTCAGAATGTTGGAAGTGTAAACTCTATAAAGTATTTCAAAGATGGATATCTTCATGGATTAAACCAATGTAGATCAAGGTTTTAAAAAGCAGATGGTAATGGTAAAGGATCCTGTTTTTTTCCCCTCCACTCCCTACTAGTCAAATTTTCCCTTCTAATGTAATGCAACATCTGTTTCTAATTCCAAAGCAGACTGGACTATTGTGGAATTGTAGCAGATGTACTATTTTGGTGTAGATTACATCTTACATGATTTATTAAATTTGTGGAGTGGCATCTGTGTGGTAATTAGAAACAACAGAGTTGCACCAAAATGAGTTTGAGCTTAATGTTGAATAGAAAATCCAAATAAAGGGGTGATATGCCATATTTATTCAGGAAGTTAACAGCAAAACAAGAAGGGCATCTGTTAAATATTAATCCATTATTTTATTCATTCATGGTATGACATCAAATTTATTCAGTTCTCTCCCTCTGGGAGACGAATGGTGAAGAAATTACAGGGTCCTTTGTATCAGAAACTACTTGTAGTAGGATACTTCTCATGAGTCATTAAGTAATAATTTATAAAGGTATATCAATAAAACTGTATGAATAAAGTTAGACTCAAATTCTATCTTAAGCACCAAATGCAGGAATCGGGCATAATTTATCATAGAATGGCTTGAGCTGGAAGGCATCATTTAGTTCCATCCCCCCCTGCCATGGACAGGGACACCTCCCACAAAACCAGATTGCTCTAAGTCTCATCCAGCCTGCTCTTAAACATTTCCAGGGATGAAATTTCTCCACAATTTCTCTGGGCAAGCTGTTCCATTTTAGTTGTCTTTATCCACAATATAGATATTCCAACTAATTTTTGTCTTCCTTGGAGATACCAAAAATCTCCAGGCACTCCAGGCTTTGAGTTTGAATTTTTCATAGAAATGGTATTTTTGTAATCTTAACTTAGCCAGAGCTGAATAGCTCTGCAACTGTCTTATGATTATACACAGCTAAGAGCTACCTAGCACTCATTTTGGGCACTAGCTAAGCACACCCCTAAGACTATGCACTTTTCAAAATACACAGGTTGTCTCTCTTTTCTTTCTAAATGTTCTTGGAAGAGTGTGCACCTTCTCTGTTTCATTATAAAATTCAGCATTAGTACAAACATGGAGAATCATTGCTCTAAGAATTTGTTCATGTTCCTCCCAGAAGAGGTCTAATGATAGCTGATGATTAAAATTTGTGGATAGCAATTTCAACCTAATTATAAAAATAATGATGGAATTTGAGAATCCATAAAATTTATTGTTATTAAAAAAAAAAAAAGTTAAAAAAAAGTGCCTGACTTATTTAAAGAGCAACACTATAAAATATTTCAAGCAAAAGTATTCATTACTTTAGTGTCAGACTGACATATGGGAAGTTGGTGGGTATTTTAATGTAATAGTCAAGATGCAGGAGAAGGGAATTTGAATATCAAAGCTATTCCATAGATAAATATAAATTTATCATTTTTCTCAAAACATTTCTTTCATTAAGATAGCACAAAAGTTGTGTCTTTCCTCGGTGAGTGTTTTTATAGTCTTCAAAACAGTTTTTCAGTAGTCTGACTTGTGAACATCAACTCTGTCACTGAAATTGAGGTGATAATAATGTAATTCTCCAATTTAGGCAGCCACCCAAGTCCTAGTGTTTCATTATTTTTACTAAATTATGGGTTTGAGATAGAGACAAAATCATATCCCGAATCTAATTTCTTTCTGAACTAATAGATAACTAAGGACTTAGATACCTGTAATACTACATCCAAATTTTAAAATGCCTGATCTTTATTAATGGAATTTATCCTCAGAACTGCCCCGTGGAGAGAAAGATTAATATCTTTGGCAAGTAAGGGATCAGGCAAAATAAATGAAATACCTAGTGTTACATAGGATGCCTAAGAGGCCTGGAAATATAACAAACCTTCTGTTTACCCTTCCAAATACCCTTTCTGAAGGTTGCTCTTTCTTCCTTGGAAAATTTTGCAGTTTTCCTCTCAACACACAGTACCAAAGGGTATTTTACTTCTTGATCTGTTAGTTGCACGCTGGCTATCATTCCTGTTTTACCCTTCGTCCAACCATGTATTTGGCTACAAATGCTTCCAATTTATTATTGTTAAATATTTGTTAGCTGTTAAGTTTCCCTTTTCAACTTTGTCAGTTCACAGAATCGCTTATATCTCGGATGTTCCACCCACCTGACATATTGATGATTTCCTAGGAGCTCAGGAGATCTGCTTGTTTAGATAGTTGCTTTCTTCAAATCTCACGGTACTAAAGAATTCATCATAGTCAAGACTTTTAACATTCACAGTATGATATGACTGTAAATATTATGATTTGTCAATCCCTAATCTGGTGACATGCACAACATATATGAAGGCATGACTATAATATTAGACTGTGTACACTGAAATAATTATTGAGGAATTTGTGGAGTTCTCCACTGATTCAAATTCACAAAAAATGAGGGCAGCTTTATTACTGTAATAAAACTAATGAGTATTTGACTGGTATTGACCATTTTCTTAATGGTGACAATTCCTGAATTAGCAAATTAGCTGATTTAACTACTTGGAATGTAGTATTTGCCTGTAGACTCTTAACACTTGGTACTGGTGAGGCTGCACCTTGAAAACTGTATTCAGTTTTGGACATGGAGGTTCTTGAGCATGTCCAAAGAAGGGCAGTGAAGCTGGTGAAGGATCTAGAGAACAAATTATGAGGAGTGGCTAAGGGAACTGGGATTGTTTAGCCTGGAGAAAGGGAGGGTCAGGGGAGGGAAACCTTATCGCTTTCTACAATTACCTGAAAACAGGTTGTAGTGAGGTGGAGGTTGGTCTCTTCTCCCAGGTAACAAGTGATAGCATGAGAGGAAAAAGACTAAAAAGTCTCAAGTTGCAACAGGGGAAGTTAAAATTTGATATTAGGAAAAATTATTCACCAAAAGTTTTATTAAGCACTAGAACTGCCTGCCCAGGGAAGTGGTTGACTCACCATCCCTGAAGGCATTTAATAGATGTGGCATTTAAGGACATGGTTTAATGGTGGATTTGGCTATATTAGGTTAACAAGTGGACTTGATTATCTTTAAGGTCTTTTCCAACCTTAATGATTCTATAATTCTATCATTTTCTTTGTCAATTGCAATCTTTTACAAAGATATTCCCTAGTCATTCAGTTGGTATAGTTTTGTCCTTATTTTAATGAGAACTAATTCCATTCAATGATTTCACTTTTTATCTCAGTTCTTCTAACTGCAGAGTCTGAAGTTAGCAGAGTGTTTTCCCAGGCAGTGTCTGCTGCTGGCAGTAATAACACCCCATGTTTAGAGTTACTACCGTAATATATTTGTATAGATTCCATTTTTATCATTATTTCCATTTTCATTAAAGCTGTTCTAGCTTTCTAATCTCAAAGTCTTTCTCCCTTATTCCATTTCTCTTTCCCTTTGGGAAGGGAGAGGAGTTAACATTTGTAACAGGTCTAAGGGACCATCTTGACCCTAAACCATGACAAGTTTTTATGCCAAAATTACATGATGGCATTTCCTATACAGTGTTTTGGGGAAAAAAAAAAAAAAAAAGCAAGCTAGGTGATTGTATCAATTCTTTCCTTTTTTTTTTTTTTTTTTCTGCAACATCTCTCAGCATGAGATATATATGCCACAGGAATAATCAGACGATCAAGCCACAGCTGAGTACCTCATGCTGAGAAATGACCTTAATAAATACTGCCACCTGGAAGAGAAAGAAATCCAAACTATCACAACCGAACTCTCAACCCAACTAATCCATCATTCTTTCTAGCTTATGATATTCTTACATTCTGACAAGTTGTCAATTCAATATTATGCAGATGCAGCTACTCAGAAAGTAGTCTTGTTTGGAGATGAACTGAACCATGTTAGAATGGCTTAAGATGTGATCCAGTGGTGACTCTATACAAACTTTCTAGTCTTCTCTATTCACTATAAAACTCTTAGCTAAGCCTACTAGCCATTTAGAGTAGTCTTTGGCAAAGCACAGCAGAGGGGACCATCAAACTCTAACATCTCTCCACTGTTTCACATACCACATGGCAGAGCTCCTTCTTCCTGCTTTGAAAGAAAAAGATGTACAGAAAACCAGACCTGTCTCTCTTAGTCATGAAATATATTACCTCTGAGAGGTAAAGTCTACTTCTAGACTGTAATTAACAAAGATGAAGATCTGAAATCCCAAGAGCCATGAGAAATATTATCTACTGTCTTTGTAATATTAATGTCCGTTTATACATTCACTTCTACATTCGTTAAATGAGACAAAAGAAATAAAACAAGGGCATTTTGTGATAAAATCCTGAGAATGGTCTTGAAAAGCAGTTTACAGACAAAAGGCTACATTAAAATAGTTTTGTAAAATCTTATGAACCCTTTGGTAACAATGGATGATGCCTTAATTTCAGTTGCTATTTCATTCCCTATGCTGGCATATTTTTTATCTAATATAGCTTTGCTGATGAACAAAATCATGTTTGAAACAAAGTGTCCTGCCTTTTAGTAGTTTTATTACCACAAGCAATTGTAGATTACACAAACCTATATGTTCAGCTTGATAAAAAAAGATGACCAGGACAGAAATATTTAATGGGGTAATTTGTTAGAGTAGTAAGTATCAAGGTGACAGACATCTGGAAATAAATGTCTGTGAGAGGTTTAAAGTTCTATACACCACTTTAGGCCATTTACCCATGTAATTATTAATGTCCAGAAAATACTTAGCTGAGATGTCCTCATTACTATTTATTTATTTTATTATTTTTTATCTTTTCCTTGTCAGAATATTGATTTAAGGACAATTGAAGGTAGAATTTTGATATTATTTACAGTGTCAAGAAAAGGACCTATAGGGACATGGGCATAGTAGGAATTTTTTGCTAAGATTTAATGTCCTTGGTGTCAGTGCCACCCTCATTTACTTAATGGGGAAGTCCTGACTTCTAACAGCAATGTAGGTGGTTGTAACATAAGTAAACCTTAAAAACCATCTGGTTACTTAAATCAACAAAAAATTCTGAAATGTTGTTATACACTCACTGACCTATGAAAGTTTTCCTGACACAAGTCTTGAAAGTTTGGCATCCACTGATATTTCATCCAGTGCTTCCATCCATAAAACTCCATGGGGACATTGCAGGTTTCTTAGTGTAGAAATGATCTGAGCTGTGATTCATCAGATTACTTTCACCAGATTTATAACTTATTTGCTTTACAGTACATTCTGTTTCTCTATTATTGTAAAAGACCAGGCCATGAAAGAGAAAACTCTGACACTATCTTTGTGATGGAAATAAATTGTTTATTTGGGACGTCTTCATACCTCCCTTTGGCTAATAGGTATGTAAGGACTTTTTCTGTGATTCTGTGATTCTGACTTGTCAAAGTTGCTGTTCTCCATATATTGACTAGATCATAGAATCATAGAAACATAGAATGTATTGAGTAGGAAGGGGCCTCTTAAGGTCATCTAGTCCAACTCCCCTACAATAAGCACGGACATCTCTAGCTAAGTCAGGTTGCTCAGAGCTCTGGACTTGTCCTACCCACTTTGTAATTTTTTTCTTACCCTTTAACATTATTTAAGTGGAGAACATGGAAAAGAGGCCAAGGAGAATGAATGCATCACCCACTGAAATATTACAGTATACTGTGGTAAGAACATGGTCCTCCACAGTAGACAAGAGGAACTTTTTTTGTGTTTGGATATGAAATGACATTTCTGTGTGGTTCTGCAGCCTTTCAAAAGAGTGGTCACAGAAATGTCATTGGAGGTACTATCTAAAGTGAAGGAGATCTATTAAAACCCTCGGGTAAGATAAATTCAATCAGGACTTCAGAAACACTTGTTTTCACCAGTGGAGACAGACACCAGTGGAGTGAGACACTGAGTAACAGTCCGAGTTCTTTGCCTTGCTGGCAGTAACTCTCAACTCTCACTTCCACTGAAGTATCAGTGTTTTTGCATATATGACATGAGAATCTCCTTATCAACAAAACTATTTATAATTTATCCTAGATCACTGTGTTTGAAATATGGACCGAGTTTTTCCCTATGGTTGTGTCTGAAAAAAAGGAGGGTCTTGATCTGTTGTGGAAGTGCTTAAATGTTACCAGTAGGGTAATACTAGTACAAAACTGGTATGAGAGGAAAGCCAGGTGCTGAGAGCATATGCCTTATTCAGAGAAGTGTTTGCATTTTAAGCATTCACAAATTGCTCAGAAATGTTGTATCATTAAAGAAAGAAATCTGCTGCTGTAAAAAGTCTTATTCTGAGTTTTATAATGCATTACTTCTCTCCATATGCTACACTGGAAGAAAGTGTGGAAGAACTAGCTCATAGTAACTTGCATGAAAGAATTTATTACCAAGTCTTTCTTTGGTTCTATTGAAACTATTATGATTTTTAAACTATCTCATGAAGCATTAAAGGGAGTCTTACTCAGAAACTTAAAAATGAAAACCAAGGGAGTGTGGTTACTCTTTCTCATGTAGAATTTGAAAAGCATGGGCTTGATTTAAAAAAAACCCCACAGTTTGCATAATCAATATTTAACCTCTGAAAACTAAGCATATAAATAAGCTACCAAAACATAATATTCAACTATTACTGTGCTGCCATTATAACCTCTCATGCAAAAATCCTCTGCCACTGGTGTTTAGTTATCTATTAAAAGATAAAATCATTCTCATACAAAAAGAAAAAGAAAACTGAAAACAATCTGTTAAAAGTTTCTTCGGGTTATAATGATATGTGCAGCTGTTTGAATAATACAGTGTTTTCATAGTACTTTTTGGAAAAAAGTTCATAAAAAAATCACCACCATTTGTTTCTGACAATCTGAAATTATTATATTTTTTTTTTAAGAAAAAAAACCCTGACCCAACCAAAATCTAGAAACCTACACACACACACTTTTTGTTTCTTATTGCTTTGAAAAACATGGACGGAAAGAATAAAATGAAATTAAAATTTCCAGATAAGGAAAAAAGAACATTTTCTGATTAACACAATTTTGACAGAACATTTTCTAATCATCTCTATTTAAGTGGGCGATTAGCTCATTTCAGTGCTATTGTTCTGTGCAATCCTCCATGGAAATTCAACAAGAGCCATGGAGAGGTAATGTTATTTGGATCAGTAATGTAGCTGCCAAAATGATTTTCTTGCTTATTAAAGCAAAGCAGAGCCTGTAACTGGCATGCAGTTTTCTGTGTAGTGTCTACACAGACGTGTCACAGTATAGCAAAGGTGCTTGTAAATATGGTGTTTGAGTAATTTGAAAGATATCTTAAAAATTAAAGCTTCCCAATGCTGTAGGTATTCAGCCAAAGCCAACTCGCTTTAGGTCCGATGCTTAAGGTGTTTCCATGGGGTTTTTTTTATACTTTTCAAATTATTTATTCGCAATAATTTAACAGAAAGGTATTTCATAAGAAGACATGAATGCAATATTCATCCAGCAGTATCCTGTGCATTCTGTTTTCCTATTCATGTACTGTAATAGCATAGCTGGAGCTTTTATGATAGGAGAAAACTAAACAATTTTGGAGTGACAGCCATGCATGCAGGACACTGTTTAATACCAGGACATAAAAAGGCAATTTACTCACTTTTTAAATTGAACTTGACATTTATAGCACACATATTATCCATAAATAGGGAAATAATTGAATACTCCAGGTAAGTGGGTTAATGCGTTTTCATGAATATGGATGATCATATTTTGCTTATTCTTTCACAGTCTGCATAGCTTTTGTTGAATGTCTTTTGATTGCAGGCTATTGAAAAGTCAAATTTTCCTACACCCCATTAGAAATCTATAAATCATTTTCTGAAAGAGACTCTCTGCCTCTATATGCCAATATACTGTCAGTGGTAGAGCTAGGACCAGACATTTCAAATGAAGGTGCAATAAGCTCTCCAGCAGAGAGGAATTGTGGAAGAGTACACAAAGGGAATTGTCATTAGTTACAAGTTAGTTTCTGCATTGATGCCAGTTGTATTTATATTGTTTTCAAAATACTTCTTGCATTTTAGTTTTTCAGTTCTTACTACTGTAACACAGTGAGCTTTATTATCTAAGTAAATTTATAGCCCTTTAAAGAATTTTTATTAACCTCATAATACCTTATAGCTAGCTTTGTAATATATTCCTATTAGTAACAGAATTTAATGTTCTATTAGAATGACAGGGATCACCAAGGAACTCATAGCATTGTAGACATTCCATTCCTATGGACACAAGCCTCCTTGACATCTTGTGCAGAGAGCACATTAGAAAAAGATTCTGTCATTTGGCTTGAGATTTGGTTTATGCATTAATACTAATGATTTTTCAGGTAAAGAGAACAATTGACTTTCTTTTTCAATAGCCTTTTTGGGTTAGCTTGATAAGGCATAACTGAAGTTGGAAACAATAACTTCCTTTGTTTTCACAGTTTTTATGTAATTTGATGTAATCCTGGAGAGGTGAAATAAATACTATTCCCTCATTCCAAGAAGAAAATAGCGCAACCATGTTGTCTATATTCAAAACTCCAATACAAAATTCCAGTGATCTCTGCAGAGTCAATCCTAGTCAGGAAGCAGAGCCACATGGGAGATCAATCTTTGTGCAAGTCCAATACTGTGAATGTTACCTTTGTTGTCCTGACCTCCTTCTGTTTTTCTCAAGGTTGTCTGAAAAGTTTTTCTGTCTTTGGTTTTTCTGTTTTAAGGTAAACGTTGAGAGAAATTATATGATTGGGTAGGGGAATAATGTGCACAGAGGAAATAGGAGTCCTTTGGTTTGATGCAGGTTTCCAGATGAAATATTTCATTTGTAATCTCGTGTTAGCCTGAAACAGAAAATCCTCCTCTTTACCACAGGGTCTCTGCTATAGCTATCTGTACAACATGCTCTATGTCATAGGTGTAAGTCTGGGCTTCTAGATCACAGCTAGGTACAAACAACAGTAAATATCTACAATTCATCTTCATATTAAGAAAGAAGATGAATGGAATTTGACTTGAAGGTACTGCTTCATCATGAGTATCCATGCATATTTCTTCATTTTTCACCGATTCCTGATGAAGACAGATTAGTGACACAGGAGTGTAAGAAGTTACATTGGTAGTACATGTTAATTAACATTTGAAAACACAGACCATCTTATTTTTCTTTAAGGAAATAATAATAAATGCAAAATATTAATTGTTTTTTGTTCAGCTGTTAAATCCA
>JANHGL010023344.1:15082-31328 GCA_024611195.1 Ceyx melanurus | reverse complement strand
AGACCATCTTATTTTTCTTTAAGGAAATAATAATAAATGCAAAATATTAATTGTTTTTTGTTCAGCTGTTAAATCCAGATCATCCAGGGCTTGGTGCAGTGATCACAGGGGCTGTGGGGCTGAGTCTTGAAGCCTTCATGGCAAATGATATGTTGTCTGTGTGTGTCTGTGCAACATATGTAAAATAAGGTCTCTGAGTTTTTGTACCAAAAAAGTTCATTTCAAAGGCAGCCTGTAAACTTTATTGAGATTCACAAGGGATGTGAGTGGGATGCTCAGTGCAGACAGGACCAGCCATTAAAATGGGCATCTGTGAGTTTATAAAGATCACAGCTTTGAACAAGACACTCTCCAGAGACCTTTGAGCATTCTATCCACTGCTAAATGTTATCTTCCAATGCATAGACCCATGTAATGGTGATGTCAGTCAGGTTTAAAAAACTCCTAGGTATGATCCCACCCCCCAGAATTATGGTCCTGTATTCTATGACAGATAAGTGATAAACACATTTTTTTCTTTCTTTCGGCTGAATTGTTGGTTTTATTTCTTGCCTTGTACCACATGCTGTATGTTTATGATACATCCTCACCAAGGAAAGACAAAAGTCTTCCTGCATTTATGAGCTTATCAACAAAAAAAGGCTTCCATTGAAATGTTTGGGTTTTTTTTCAATGGGCTTATAATAGCTATCTCAGGCACAGCAGCAAATAATCAGTGAGTCTTTTCTATATTTATGTTGCTTATTAAAACAATAGGAACAAAATAATTACTCTAAGTACTGTGAGTTTCTTTTATGACACAGCAGCAATCAGAAACCTTGATTAAATTCAGAAATCTCTTTGTTAAGAACTGCATGCGTACCTAGTAACAAACAGTTGTAATCCTGATTTTTTTTGTGACCTCAAGGTAAATAAATGAAAAAAGGAAGCCATGTGAGGAAACTAAGATATAAAGAGGCTGAGGTGCTAAGTACAGTTTGTCAGTGGCAAAAAACAGAAGTCTATAAGCCATCTGTATTTACTTGTTAATGATATATGGGGTGGGTTTTCCTCAACTTTAGACCTTGAACATTTAGCTAGCTATATCAAAGATGTGATTCTTGTGGACCTGTTCTAGAAGAGAAGTTAGAAATAAGCACCTCTAAAGAGAGTGATCTAGCCTATTTTAGACTTCTGTAAACTATACATACTTTTCTTTAGAAAAAGCCCAAGTTACAAGATAATCATAGATTTAAGAAAAATTAGTCCAAATTCTAATTTCCACCCATGTCCTAGAAGACATTACTTTCCCAGGGTTGGTGGAACTGAAGCAGCTTACAGCCTTCCTCTAGGCACACCTCAGAGACCACAACACACCAAAGCTGATGACACTTGACTATAGCTTCATAATTTTGTATCCAATATATTGGCTTTTATTGGCTCTGCATAATGTTTTTCAACCACAACAGCTCCCATTTCATCCACAGATTCAGGCTAGACTATGTGTGTGAGAACCATCTTGAAGACAGGCTTAAAGGCATATTTGTTTCCTATCTATCTGCAAAGTAGATTGCAGGGCTGGCTTTAAGCTGACTCAATTGGAGTGTCCCTAGAAGAAAACTGGGGATGAATTAGGAGCTTTGGAACACACAGGAAAACAATTTTCTTATACAGAGATAGATTTGGAACAGCTGTGGAGACTGCTGCCATGGTGCTGCACAGAGGAGATGGCCATGGAGGGCTGTGCAGAAGCACTCAACATTCTGCCTGAAAATGCACTAATTCTACCTGCCACAAAGGCAGATGGGATTTACACTCGACAGATTTCAGGCTGATTGCAAGCTGCCCGTAAATGCAAGATGTGTGGTCTGGAGAGCTCTCCTGATTGTCCAGCCTGTATACAGCTCAGACATAGGTAGTATTTGCTTCTCTTTTTCACTGTAAAAGATCAAAAGTTTATAAAGATTAATGTGTCTCAATTGAGTCACTTTGGGTCATCCATTCATGGCCGAAACTCCTGCAAAAATCAAAGTGAATTAGATATTTTCAATGCTCAGCTTTGTCACTTCTTGCTTGTGACCCTTAGACAAACTAAGAGTGGGCAGGAACACCAAAAATACCTATCAGCACATGGTGCTGAATCTAGAGTTAGCAGTCCACAAATCTCAGGAGTGGCTGCATTTGGAATTGTGATTTGAGCCTGTTAGCACAGTGGAGCCAAAAACATAATAGAGATGAACTAGTTCTTGTTTTGATGTTGAAAAAACTTGTCTGCATCAGATGACAAAATAGAGCTGACCTCTGCATGTTTATCCTGTAGTAACATCAGAATGCCTGTCTTCACCTGGCACTCTCATTCTGGGATAGTTAACACTCCTGAGGAGCCTTGAGACAGGAATTCACAGCTCTTTTAACAACGAAGACAAACCTGGAAGCTGGTATACAAGTGTGTTCTCCCGTCAGGACTTAAGAGCGCTTCAGAACACACTTCATGACTAATGTGGTAACAGAACTGCCTCCTCACTGTCATTTTGCATCAATGAGGGTGGCTGCAGACAAGTGACACGTGCCTTTTGTATACTACAGCAGCCTGTTGATCAACAGCAAAACTCTTCAGGGAGAAGCTTTAATTGGTACTGTCACAAAATGTGTCTTGCTGCCTTTCTCATAAAGAAAGCAAAGGTGCAAAAAGCACTAAAAGCTTCAGAGTACCAGAAAGCCAGATAATCAAGAACATGGCATTACAGAAAGCTCTAAATGCAAAATAAATCAACCATATTCAATGCAAAACAGAGTATTTAATCAGTGTTTTGCATCTACTGTTTTTGGAAGATTAACTAGATCTGTCTATCTCTACTACCACTTTCACTACCTTTCATGTCCTGTTTTTCACGCAATATTTTCCTTTCTACGGAATTTTCTTCAGTTTAAAGTTAAAGGCCAAAGACATTTCAAATAATTTTTTGTTCAATTAAATTTTGAGTTTTAAAGAATTTTGGGTAAATAATGTAATTGCTGATATCTCTTGTTGATGAAAGATCAGCAAAGCATCCCTGAATTTTATAGATATACTTGCATCCTGGTCACTGCTTGAGAGCAAATTAATGTCTTTGAAAATATTGATTCTTTTGAATTCCCAAAGTCACTGAAATTCAAGGTGTCCCAGTGCAGCAAAGATGGAGGTCAATAAATTTCAGATTATTTGAGGAGAGCACCTTGTGTAGCTCCCATTTGTAATATTCCTCTCCTGTCTTTCAATCTCTCCACAGGTGAGAGGGATGTTTATTTGCTAGAAGTCTATTAAGAGGAGTGATAGAAAGTCTCATGTTCTTTGAAAGGTATGTATATGTTAAATAAAAAAAAATACGTTTGGCTACCTATAGGCTGAATACAGAGCTCAGTACAGAAAGTGCTAGAGGAAGGTTGTATGAATTATCCTACTGTGTCACATTCTGTAAATACTGGCACCTTCATTTCCTTGTGTTCCTTGAGGTTATCTGACACACAGCCATGATCATAAGTGATGAAATGGCACACATTTGATCACCCTTGCAGCTACCTACATTCTCTTACACTGGTCTACCTTCATGGTGGCTTTAATTGGAAAATTTATGTTGAAATAATTGTAAAAAAAAAATAAAAAAAAAAGGAAAGTGTCTGCTTACTAATTATTTGAGTTTGTTTTTTTGATGCTGTTGTTGTTGTGTTATCTTTTCCAACATAAAACCATACACTAGTTTTATTTGCTTCTACTCTGTAAACTTCCACTCAGTGACTTGGAGTCTATCCTGATGAAAACATCCTATCAAGAAACTAGACAGCAGTGTCTATCAACAGAGAAAGGTGAAAATCAGGCTATTCTGAGTTTAATTCACACCTTCTTATACTTTTCAGCACTTTAGATATATACCTGATGTCTTAGAGTTTCAAAAGTGGTCCTGCCTATCCTTCCATGTTGCCCAGTTGAATGTAGGCAAGTACCTGAAACACTCTTGCAGCTGTAGTGTTCATAATGGCAATCCACCATATTCTGACTTTAGTAACAAAAATGGAAGTGTATTTTTTGCTATATAGATAACAGTGAAAACAGTACGGAAAAAAATGTTTACTATTGATTTTTGATCCAATCATATATATATACCTACAATCTTACACTTGTAGGAACAATTTGCTCTTGTTAAATACTCTAGCTCCTGACCATCATGGAAATGGACATCCATGTCATGTAGATAGGATCCCCAATTACTTTAATCCAGAACTACAATATTCAAAATTCCATTTCTAGTTCTCAGAGAACAAAAAATTAGACCAGAATGTTTAGTTTATTCTCGGTTTTCCTAATCTAATATGATGTTTTGATGTTTAAAAGTTACCCAGTTCCAATTGAGGAAACTAGATCTCAGCAATTCATGAACCATCTTTTAACCTGCCCTGATTCCAATGAGAAATCTGCTGAAAATAGTTCAGACACAGCTTTTTTAGAATAGTAATTTGGATGCTTTCACTTCTGAATTGAGAATCCAGACGACTGATGCAACCCCAAGGAATACACATCTGTGTCTGAAGCTGTAACGTGCTATAGATTGTCATTCTTACTCAGTTTAAATAAGATTGAATTGTAATAGATAAAATTTACCCTGGGGTAACGTCTTTGAAGGCAAGGGCAATGAATTTGGCCCTCAGCTCTTGGCTGTGGGAAATGTGACTAGTAATTCAGCATATTTCATAATAATTACAGGCATATAAAGTAAACAAAGGCTTTGACCTAAATGCCTAACAGAAGGAGAATACATTTAAAAGGATGACTTGATCTGTCTCGACTAGGCAGAAAAAGGAAAGAATTCTGAACATTCATAATCCTCTTGCTTTGTGATTCCATTAGGAAATTAATCTATTAGGTAGATAATTAAATGTATTGTGTGCCAAATCCTGCATAAGTTATGACAGCAAATAGGCAAATTATACTCTTAGTTACACTGGCATAATTGTAGCAATAGATTTGTATATTGGGTTTGCACACTGTGACATGCGTGGGGTAGAGTTTGTGTTTTCACAGGCTGTACAGTGACAGAAACACTGCCCATTGGCAAAGATTTCCACCACTGTAAGCAAGAGCAGAAATGAATCATTAATTTGAAACTTGTGCACTGTGCAAAGACAAATCCAAGAATCAAAAAATACCCCAACCCAAACAGACAGGAGTATCTGATCTAGTCTAGGTGCAAGAAAAGGCAAAATGCTTGCCTTGGGCAACAGGATGTAGAAAAGTATCTGTGTCCTGCATTGTTCGTGCTATGGGAGTTCTGCTGCTGCTGGAGAAGGTGAAAGGAAAATGGTGAAGGGGATTATGTTCCTTATATAGTTGCTTTCTACCTTATGACTATGCAATTGAGCTTGCACCACCAGTTCACCAGGGCTGACTCCTCTCTCTGATCTCATTCCACTCCATACCTCTACTGCACCTTTTACCCCAGCAGGAGCAACCTGACTAGTGACCTCACCACTCCACTTAGGGTAGAAAATTTGATTTTGTAGCACTCTTGAGAATGACCAAGCTATCTCCAAGGAGTTCCAAAATACAGTGTAATTGTCGAAGTTATGTTTGTTCACAGGATGCCTGAAGGAAGTAGTGAGAGCTGAATAGCCCAAAAAATGTTAAAAGGCAACAAAAAAATTTCAAACACTTCAGCCAATCCATCTAATTTAAAACTGAAGAAGTCTGAATAATTTCTAAATTTTATTTATAATGCAATAAATACCTAGGAATTTAACAGCTGAAAAACTTTGCATGTACTAAGGACTTTACCTCTCATCCCAATTATGATGCAATGATTAAAACAGTTTGAGTATTTCAGAGTGCCTAACACTTTACTGTTGTAGCAAAACATTGTGAAGCCTAAAAAGAAATAAACTTAATCCAGACTGCTCTACTTTCCCTTTTATCATCAGAAAAGAATGAAGCAAAGTACAAGAGAGTAATTCTAGATGCCAATAAAATAGTGCTTCATTGTTCTTCATGGAAATTAGTGATGCATAATAATGTATATCATTACTGCTAGTGAAAGCCATATGAGAAATCATTATTGAATTTTAATGAATGAGTTAACTGCTTGGGATTGTCAGACACATAATTATTGGAGAAAAATTAATTCTGGCATTCTGTAATTACTACTTCAAATATTGTAAAATTTCACTAAAAGGCTAATCTCAAATAATTCCTCTAAAAAATACCCAAAGGACATACTATCAAACATTTTATATATGCAGGATGTTTGTTTATGGTAGCATGGATGTGATGGAAACATAGTACACAAACACACTCTGAAAAGAAGTATTTTTCTTCTAAACATCTAAACCTTCTAAACATCTGCAGCTCTTCTAATGTAATAAGAGAAAATAGAGGTGGATTCTTAATGTCATGTTTTACTACTCCAAAACTCCTGTTACCCATAAGGAACTCTGATTTTATTGTTGGTACAACCCCTTGCAGGCTAAATTCCACCCCAGGATTTGCTTATATACACACTTCTGTTGCTTCAAAGATATATTAACATGTTGGCTGATTCCACAGCACAAATAAATGTGTTTGGAGTATGTTCCAATTTCCCTTCCCGAATTCATCAGGAGGAAGGGAAAGAGGCTGAGGGCCAGACCCAGGCAGAACAGGCAGGAGCATGCAGTGGTGACATGGCCCACAGCCCAGTTGCTTTCTCTACCTGTGCCAGAGACCTCTGCTGTGGCACTCTGACTGAGAAGGGTTTTGCCAAGATGCATTGACTCATAGTATACTATTTCTTTAGAAACACTAAAACACAACTTAGTGTTAGAAGCTTAAAGCCATAATCTCTGAAAAGGTAACTCCATGTGTGCTACCCACATGTCAAGGAAGAGACCTTGCAAGAGTGGACCGAAAGAGCTGTGGAAACAGCTGATAACACAATCAGCTCAAAAGGGGCTATTTGTCTCCACAGGTACAGGAAAGGAATCACAGAATCACAGAATATTAGGGATTGGAAGGGACCTAGAAGATCATCTAGTCCAACCCCCCTGCCAGAGCAAGTTCACCTAGACTAAGTCACCCAGGAACAGATCCAGGCAGGTCTTGAGTGTCTCCAGAGATGGAGACTCCACAACCGCCCTGGGCAGCCCGTTCCAGAGCTCTTGTCACCCTCACTGTGAAAAAGTTTTTCCTTGTGTTGACCCTAAACCTCTTGTGCTTCAGCTTGCTCCCATTGCCTCTTGTCCTGTCATTGGATGACATTGAGAAGAGTCTGGCTCCATCCTCTCTACACTCACCTTTAACATATTTATAGACAATGATGGTCCCCCCTCAGTCTCCTCTTCTCCAGGCTAAAGAGCCCCAGCTCTCTCAGCTTCTCCTCATAAAGGAGATGCTCCACTCCCTTAATCATCTTGGTAGCCCTGCGTTGGACTTTCTCCAGTAAATCTCTGTCTTTTCTGAAATGGGGTGCCCAAAACTGGACACAATATTCCAGGTGGGGTCTCACCAGTGCAGAGTAGAAGGGGAGGAGACAATATGAATGACAGAATGTGGCTCAAATATACAAAACATACTTGCAAAATGCAGTCCCTCCCCTGGCATGTCTGACTAGAGTGGTACTGTACTGTCCAAACCACCTCAGCTTAGGCAGGTACCTGAGAGCAGGGGAAGTCTTATCACACACTCCTGATCTCTTCTTTCAGAAGATGTATAAGCTTTCAAAAAAAAAAACCAAAACAAAACAAAACCACAACCCCAAATATCTTCTTTCACTAGATACATCATCTTTCCTCTAAAAATGAAGCCTTTCATCCCTATAGCTGTTTCCCTCTGGTATGCCATAACATGGCTGTGTTTGGGGTCTTCTTAGCCCAGAGGTCCTCAATGTGATGCTTGCAACCATGGCCTTTTAGTGCACTCTCACCTCCTGCTGGCTGCTTTTCTTGCATTTCTTTATGAACACAGCTTCTTTATGAATACAGCTGATGGCCTGGGATTTGATTAAGAAGAAAATGCAAAACGACAAAATGAGACAAAAAACTGTCCACTTTAGGACAGTTTTACCCTCTCTTGGTTGTCAGGCATTTTAGCTGGTTTTGTATCTAAATTGCTTAAGTATTTAAGCAATGCTGGAGTATGTGGGTTAAGATTGTGTCCTGCAAACAAGAAAAAAGGATCTAGCTCATGAAGACATCTTTCTTTGCAGTGGATGGGCCTTTGGATTTGAAATTATGACCAGAACTGGGCACCTTCAAACTCCATTATATATGAATAAACTGTTTGTTTCTGGAAAAATTCCATTAGTGTTTGAATTTAATCACTGGTATCATGCTGTTTTTAAATCTCTCACCTGTCCTATTTTAAATTTGAGAAAAGCAACTGAAAATAAAACAAGTTTCTAGGGAAAATCCATCACAAATAACTGATGTGACTAGAAGAAATTGAGTTTCTAAAACAGTAAAAAGAAAAATCTCACTCCCTCAATGTAATTTTCCAGGTCAGATTATAGTCTCAGTTTCATATCAGAGTACGTTGAGTGCCTCCTTTAAAGCAACATATATTTTTGTGAAAGCAATATCAATACCATAATAAGGTTCTGTGTAGCAATAAGAGTGGTCATTAGTGCTCATCAATTTCATTGCACCTGTATTACTGCATGGTGGGTTTTGACCTGATGATCTGTGTGACTGTGAAGAGTTAACAGGAAAATGTAGATTTATATATATAGGATGAAACTGGTGATCCAGATGTAAGAAGACAATGTTACCCTTTGTTACAGAAACTGCCATCTCATTACTTTATTCCCACGTATTTCTGGTGACATATCAGTAATTGGATGCATAAGCTGTCAGACACCAGTGTTCCCAAGCTCCTTTTCAACTTGGTGTTTCATAGAATGACAAGCTTTTTTTCTCTGTTTTAATAAAATATGGTGTTATATACAAGACTGTTTCATTGCATTCAGTGTCATGCTAATATTACTCACTGAATCTGTATTGGAAGTGAGTAAAGCTGCCTTCTTATTTTGAAGAAATAATGAGCTCAGCTTATAGTCTCCTTAGTGCCAAGTAACAATACTCAGATGTTTATAATTTGAAAACAGATCTGGAAATAACAAAGTTGAAGACCACCCCTGAAAATACTGAAATCCCGTAACATTTTCTTATTAAATAAGTTATCACTTAAAGCAAATGGGCTCTAAAAAAATAATTTGAGTTCCTATACTGTGCCACTGCTATGAAAAAACAATACTTTCTTTACAAATTAGATAAGAATCTTTTGAAAGAAAAGCTGATTGGGATTTTTTTATAATCATGGAGCTCCTTCACATCGTTTTGCTCTCGAGATATAGGTATTTACAACTGATGTACAGTGACCTCAACTTTTCACTTATTCATTTCTCTGGAAGTTGTTTTGCAGCATGAATAATCAAATGTGAAAAGGGATAGTCTCAGGAGAAGATTCTCATTTCAGTGTAATATGCTATCAGTATTTTTCTAGCAGCTTACAAATTGTCAGTTCAGTAAATACTGGGACACTGGTGAATTTGGAGCACTATCTACAAGCTCGGATTCGTTGACCACTCAAAGAATTCCTTGGAGAATCCTGCCCTACACTGTCCAGGGCAGGGAATGGAAGCTGTAATTCACTACAGGATA
This sequence comes from Ceyx melanurus, assembly GCA_024611195.1. NCBI lineage: Eukaryota > Metazoa > Chordata > Aves > Coraciiformes > Alcedinidae > Ceyx > Ceyx melanurus. Next base: position 21,689 of record JANHGL010023344.1, on the reverse strand, counting down.
CACAATGTTGTTAATTCACTATCGTGTTCAGACCAATCCTTGTGCTTGTCTAACTCATAATCTCCAAAAAAAAAGCAGATATATTCTACATCACCTTGTTTAATTTATTCAGAAATTTACAACATTTTTCTTTAGCCTGTATATAAGACGTATATATAGATAATAAGAGCAGGCAAGCACTTACATGGAAAAGCTGGAGAAGCCTGGCATGAAACAAGCAGAACATCTACCTCCCCAACAGTTTTTTCTTTCTTTTTCTTTTTTCTTTTTTCTATTTTTTTATGGTCTCAAATTCAATCACAACATTTAAGATTTAAAGAGAAACAGTAATTCTGATCTCTTGAAATCCTATACAGCTGACAGAATATTCTTCCTAAACTGAGTCATCAGGGACTGATGCTGTCATCTCATATCATTCTTTGTAGCTTAGGAATACACCGGAAAAGTGGGCAGTGGAGGGCAAAAGAATTTCCCTCAGTAGTCCTTAAATCCTCACCAGTGGGTAAGTCATGACTCTATCTGCCTGAAGAAAACTTCAGAATATCTTGTTTTCCAATGGAAGTGTAAAATGCATAATTTTCATTTGTTTAAGAAATATGAACAAAATATCTGAGCACTTAAGCAGCTTTGAGGCCTGATGGTGGATGTCCTCTAAAGGAACTTCATCTGGCTAAAAGGGTGGGTGAGAAATATCAATTACACGTCTTCCCTCCTGAAAAAAAATCTGACTTCCATTTTGAGGAAAAATGAAGCTTACAACACTGCTCCACCAGTTGCAGTACTGTTGCAGCTTGCAACAGCCCCTCAAACCAAGGGTGAACTAGCTATGGGCATCAATGCTTTGAAGTCCTTGAGTATTAATCCTTTATTCAGTTATACAATAAGTAATGCAATAGTAAAAAACTACTTACAGCTTTCACAATCCAAAAAGGAGCATCTTCAATAACACTAGAGTGTCCCCATGGCTGTGTATGTGACAGTCCTCTTGTTCCTCTGCTAGCAACACACTCCATACCTATCATGATGGCCATTTCACAACACATACACTAAGCTAAGAATTGTCTTTTTCTGTTTTTTTTTTTTTTTGTTTGTTTGTTTGTTTTTTGGTCAATATTAACTTTATCAGGTCTAAAAGCAGACATAGAGATGCAATGGTCTAGGAGTATATTAGCAATGTCATTTGCCATTATTGTGATGGAATAGTTATTTATTTATTGCTGAGGCTTTGGCTACAGCTCAGCAAATTGTATATATAAAAAAAAATGTACTTTGGGGGCCAGTAGTTCATGACAATACACAGCTTGAGCTACAAGAAAACACCAAGGTCTCAACTGTAGCATTATTCTCATTTGTCACAGCTGAAAGTAATGACTATACAAGAGCTTGTAACTGTGGTGAATCTAACCAATTAATTTCACACTATCATTGTTAACTAACTGTTAAGTTTTAACCTTTTTGTCACAAATTGTCTTCAATTGTTCAACAAGCACCTACTTCTCTTCTGTTAATGCTCTTCCCATCTCACCAACCTCAGTAATCCTTCTTGACAGCTCTATTTTTATAACAGGGTGCAATTTTAAACACACCCCTGGCTCTTCTTTATGTATTATTTACTAACTGCACAACACAGACAGAAAAAAGTGGAAAGTATTCTGTGATGGAGAATCCGTGGCTTTCAGTGCTGATTCAGCAGCTTGCCTGTCACCATTTCCCATGTGAGCAGATTGCTGAAGATTTTTTCCTTTATTAGATCTTAAGATTCGAGTGTTCATTAGTCATACATGAAACTCCCATTAAAATGCTGAAATACTGGTATTGTTGAATGAAGTCTGTGAGTTTGGCCAACAATCCTTTCATTGGTTTGCTTAACCCTAATCACTGGAGTCACATATAAAACCACTTCTTGGTTAGAAGCTTTCCTAGTTTTCCTGAATGTCATCCCTCTTACAACAACATAATAATACACAATTGTGACATTCAGAATATATGTTTGTCTCACACAGTCCGTGAGTTAATTGGTATGTTTAGGCACTCAGGACATCTGTTGTTTGTCTGGGTATTAAACTGGATTTATTGGTGGGCTATAAAGATGTCTCAGCAACCCACCACAGAGTTTTGCGTGGGACAGTCTGAGATTGGAGATGAAGGACAGCTGGTGCTGGGAGCAGTGATTAAGGAGGCCTTGAATTGTGACATTAACTGGTGTCACACACAGGATATCAGATCATGACAACAATACAAAGAAATTCTGGCTTCTCTTCTTGTCAAAGAAACTGGCTCTGGATGCTAGGTGATTTGGAGAGTTTCTCCTACACCTCTTGAGATTATGTGACAGAAGAGAGACATTGGTAATAAATGTTTCTCTCTTATCCTTTCTCTCCTGACCCTTCCTTCCCAGTTATTTTTAAGCAGAACCATTAAATTCTGCATGTTTGTTTCCAATAGTGACTAAGGCAGAGGTGAGCTATGGGATAGGAAGTGCATCCTATAGTGATTTTTTTGTCATTTGATAAGCACGACAAAGTGGAGAGAGATTATTTCCCTCTTTATTAATCTTCTTTGACATAAGATATCCAAAAGGTGCAAAGTACTATTTGTCTTCTTTCACGTGACTTTGTTAGGGGAAACATGGCTTTTTATGATGCAATGCAGCAGAAGGCAACATGGCACACAAATGGAACTGGAACACCAGTGCAGGAGCTATGATACTTTTAGTGTGATTGCCCGTAGAAAATTGATCAGTGACCTATTGAAAAGCTTTGTAGGGGTTGCTATCAGAATTCTGTGCACCTGGGTCACTGATAATTGACTGAAAGACAGGATAGAAAAGGATATGAAATTAAAAGCTAGACTACATGAATCTGTACAGCACCCTGCAGCATCCACAAGCTGATTCCTCATTAATAGCAGCCAGTTACCTGGTGTCTGCCAGCCAACCCATGCCTGAGCTGTAGGTCAGCATCACAGCTCCTTCATGGTGTTCTCTCTGTCTTTCCTTCATGACCTTGCCCCAGGGGATTGTCATCACCACTAAATGAAAGAAAATAAACCAAGGTGTCTCAAATGTCAGTGGTTTGCAGTTGCCCTGATTCCTCTAAGTTTTCGAATGAGACAAAGGAGTGAGCTCAGTGGGTCCTTGCATACAGATATAGTATTTTTGACATAGGAAAGTCTGAGAATTAATATCCTTAGTTATTTCAGATTCTGAAGAAAGAATACCTTTAAAATTATCTCTTCTTAATAACACTGTGATTGGACACTTTGACAAGGAACCCAGTTCATTTTTGTAATATGTATTGCATAGCATTTGGAATGGAAGATACATTTTTCTCAGGCCCATTGAAAAAGGAGTAAGAAAATATTTATCATTCTCTTTTTTTTACAATGCAAGTTCTGTTGAAATGATGCTCATGAATGTACCTGAGGATGGACTTTGCCCTGATGAGTTTTAATATTTTGATATTAACTTAAATCTAGCAAACTAATGCCTGCCAGTGCAAAGCAAAATGCATCCAAGCCAAGAAATCAAACAATCATAGGTTCATTAATTGTTTAGTTTCTTTCTTAGGAGTAATTTAAAATGAACTTGTTTGCTATGGTGTTTATGGTACTGATTATTCTGGACCATGCTGTTTTTCTTCTCTTCAGTCCTTCTCTGTCTTTTGGCATTTTACTTTAACACTTATTCCAAAATAAACATCTTCAGACTTCCACTTCATCACTTTCAGTTATGCCAAAGTATTACAGGGGTAGCTTGTTCGCCTAAGGCTCTATGAATTATTTGGGAATACCACTGCATTTTTATATAAGCTGAAAACAAATGCAGTGCAAGGTAATTAGCAACTTAACATGGATTCCTTTGTTATTCTTTAATACTCCTGTGTTCCTGGCCTACTTCCTCCAAGCTGGAAGTTGCTAAAACCAGATCATGTCTGTTACTGTGTTTGAATAGAAATAAATTTAATACTGTGCTTAAGAATTATGCACCACAATTTAAGCATAGGAGTTACAAAGCAATTGGTGGGATTATAAACTAGTGTTTTACCATCAGAAAAGAAAGGGGAAAAGTCATGTGGAAAGAAGAGGTGTATGAGACAGAAAGCATCACTGAAGGCAGTATAGTGAACACACCTCATCCATTCATTCCTGTGTCATACATGGCAAGCCAAGAGTCTAAACCTAAGTGGTCAAGCAGTTTACAGTCTTTTAAGAAGATCTAAGAATTAGCACATTCTGTTGTGACTTGTGCAATACTGATTTCCCCTTGGAAGTCAAGAGGACAGTCACAACAATGCGAACAGTGCAAACCATACTCAGGTTGTCAAAGCAGAACAGACCAAATCTCAGATAATGGAGCCTATAGGTTTTGTTGTTGGTTTTTTGATTGCTTGTTTTTTCCTTGATAAAATTTGTTAAAACCTTTAACGAACTCAAGGTTATGATGTGTGCACTTCTTAAATGGATTACTTGAGGTCAGTAGTCTTTTTAAGTGTTAAACACTTAGACCTTGCAATTCATTGAAAGAATTATGTAGGTCTCTACCTCATGTTTCAGCACAGTAAAGTGGCTGTTGCACAGTGCCAATACTTTCTGATGGGAATAACTTCTTAGGAGGTCACTAGCATTCAACCTTTTTTAACTTTGTTCTTAAAAGCTGAAGGTGGGGAGATACTGAAGAGCTTTTTATGAGTTACTGCATTGGCATCACCCAGAACTACCTCACAGAAGGTTAGGCAGTTCAGCGTAGCATAGTTCATTAAAACTCAGACATGAGTAGCTTTTCTGCACCATCTCTGGTAGTATAGTATTGATTAAAGGTTCTTTTGGAAACTGAGCATTACCCAAGCAAAATGGAAGATAACATAGAAAACAGGACCCCAAGGGATAATAAAGGCAGAAGAGAACTGACAAATGTTACCAATCTGTTCTTCCCATTGTTTCTCACATCTGTTCTTCAAGGAGGAATAACTTAGCAGGTTAAAAAAAAAATAAAAAATTCCTTTGTGATAAAGCAATGAAACAAATCAGAAACACTGCCTTAGTAAAAAAACTAACCCTAAAATAATCTGAATGACTCTTTGAATATAAATCTTTTCAAAGAATTATGTGTGAGACAAATTTTGAGTCTCTGTTCACCAATGTAATTCCCCTGAAACCAATGATGATTCAAATGATCTAAAACTCTGGTCTCAGATTTATTTATTTTTTTCTTTTTTGTATTAGCAGAGAAGACATTCTACTTGAACAATTTTGTCAGTTCCCCTCCACACATACACACTCTGCTTCTCATTTTCTTGTAATTCCAAAATTTGGAAAGAAAATATGTCTTAAGTTTTCTTTCTGAATTCTCCTTCCTTTCTTTGTAGAAGGGCTTTTATGTCTTTCACATGATCCTTCAGAAGCTTAGTGACTCACTCTGGAAACTTGCAAGCACCAAGGGGAGATGGTGAAGATTTTGTATGCATAGTGATTGATACTGAAGGACTGAGGTGCTTGGTTCTTTGCTAATTAAGGTCTTCTGCCTCTATGTCTTATGTTTCTATGGTTTCTCTAGAGTTTTTTGTTTGTTTGTTTGCATTCTTTAAATCACATAATAAAAGTGATTCTTCTACTGGGTAATATTTTTGTGTACAACATGCCATCCAGCACATAATTCAGTTCTTAATGGTTCAGTGCCTTGCTAGTAAGGAAAGAGCACAGCCAGGTGAAATTGTTTTTTACCTTTTCCTTCCAATTTTCTCTGCTTTACATATGAATTCACTTGGAGAAGAATATACATTTATTTTTTCCTTTTGAAAGAACTTTCTTCTCTGTAGTCTTCACTTTCGCTACCAAGTTCAGGCTTCTCCTACACTACCTAAACTACACCAGGTATTAAGAAATGGTGAAGTGAAATCTTATGTCTCTCATGGATTTAAGAATGCCTCTGCTATGTGGTGGTAGTGTGAGCTTTTTAAAAGCCTTTTCCTTCAGCCTTTGGGTAGAGATAAGTGCTTCATTCTTTACTTGTAAATTTTTCAACAGAAGCAGGACTCTGTTTTGTCTAAATGCCCACACTGTCACCCCTGTTCTTCCCTTCCTAGAACAGTACCATAGAGTGCTGGGCTTTTAAACTAGGTAGAAGCATGTGAGATGGGAGGGAAAGAAAGAGTGAGGAGCTTTCACAGCTCGTGTGAAAACCACAGCAATTCACAGCAGAGAATGAAAGATTTTGGGGTTTAGAAAAGAGTTCATAAGCAAGGAAAGGCGTAATTCTGTTGCTTAATAATTAACACTCTCTGAAAATCCATTCATTCCCAGAATCCCATTTGTCTTGGCTGCCTTATACATTTTTCATTAGACTTTCATTGAATGAAATGTAAAGCCAATCAAAGGAGTGGTCTGTAGTCACCTCTGTCATGGACTGCCTTGCTCTCCAGGTTTTGCTCTCCCATTTGTACAACTCTAGTGTTCTCTCACTCTGACCCTCTGACTTTTCTGTGTTTTTCTACTCTCAGCTTCAATATACATTCATAAAGGCCACAGTCCAGCCCTACCTCTGTACCGGTGATTGTAGCACTTATCTGAGAATGTCAGCTGGGAGATAGCCCAAGTCAACCATATGAAA
>JANHGL010023344.1:0-14982 GCA_024611195.1 Ceyx melanurus | reverse complement strand
CCCTACCTCTGTACCGGTGATTGTAGCACTTATCTGAGAATGTCAGCTGGGAGATAGCCCAAGTCAACCATATGAAATGACCTATTACTGGCTGGGTTTTATACTGACTTAGAGATGTAAGTGCTTATCAACTCTTGAACTGACACAGGGGTGACTCATTGGTATGACATGACTGCATTAAATGGGAGTTAGGCCCTAAGAGGTTCTGCTTTTTCGGACTAGGGACTGTTTTTGGCAATAATAGTAACCTGACAGTAGACTGAAATAATGGTAACCTAACTCTAACCCAGGCAACCTGAAAACTAATCAGTAAATTATAAGCAGTTAAAGCCTTTCAGGAGCCTCAGAGTGGTTAATCAGGGTTTTAATGAATGAAAATAAATACTCTCCTGGGTGCTAAACTTCAGGTTTTGGGGAAAGTGGGATTTGGGACTTGGCTGTTGGGAGAATCATCTGCAATGAGACAGGATGGGAATAGCTACTGCTCTGGCTAGCCCACACTAACATGCCCTGTAAATGGTCTCACTGAGCTGTACATCCCAGACTGGTTTTTGCACAGTGTTTGATGCCTCATGGAGAGAGATGGAAGTCATCAGGTGGACCAAGAGACACTTCCAAAGAGAAAAAATTAAGAAATTACTTATAAGCAAAATAAAAATACTGCTAGTAGGTTATAAACTAATACAATTAATTGAGTTACAGTCTAATTAACACATATCCATTGCTTTTGTCTCATTTCCCTGCATTTAGAGGAAGAGTTATCTTGTGACTCCATAGCATGTTTGTTTACTTAAATACCAACAAATCTCACCTTATGAACTTCTCTTAAGTGCAAATCAATACTTCTTAAATGAGTAATTGTGTGATTTATGTAGGATTTGCCTCTACCCTTCCCTCCAGAATATACCTGAAAGCTTGGACTAGTTAAACTAGAGGGAATCAGTTAAAGTTTTCCCCTGGTGCTTAAAATGTTTTGGGGGAGTTTTTTCCAAATACTGTTTATATCATATAAATATTTCTGCTGTACACTACTAAGTAGGCTTTTTATGCTTGCACTGTTTCTGCATTTTTAAAGATACTAGGGAAAAAATTATCCCTCCAAATCAGAAAATCTCCAGTTATCTGCTTTGCTTTGTTTTCTTTTGTTTTGTTTGTTTTATCGTTGTTGGGATTTTTTGTTTGTTTAGGTTTTTGTGTGTGTGTGGTGTTGGTTTTTTTTCTTTTGTTTGGTTTATGTTCTTCTTTTGAGCCTACTGTGTTGTAATGCAATTACTTCAGACAAGGGACAACAAGGCTTTTTCTCTGAAATGTTGGTAAATTGATGATGTCAAGTGAATATTAATTGGTCACTGAAGTATAACTGTTTAATTGCCTCATGAAGACTATGGAAACCCTGTAATTGGCCATAAACGGCAAAGGGGTGTGTGGTATCTGCTTCCTCTCTCACTTTATTGTTGTTTCTGTCATTTTTGTCCCTTCCAGTTCCATGAACTGGCAAAGTAACTCCTTGGATCTGAGCAGAAGATATATAGTTAGTAAGCAACAACCAACATTTTAGGCTTTCTTCACTGCAATTATTGTATGTGTGTTGGTTTTGTTTGTTTGTTTCCCGTTGTCTTGCTAATGAGGCAGTGATCAAGCTGTGCCGCTCACAAATGAGAGTTTGCCCCAGGCAGCTCCTTTGCCAAGTCCTTGTGCTTCCTTAGGTCACTGTTGCATTTGTTGTCTGCCCTTTAGAGCTCCTTTTCCCAGACATCCCAGGCTGACTATACACTGCATGCACCTTAGATCATCTTTTGTGCTTATGAATTTAAAACACTCTTAAACTAAAGTAATTCTGAAATGCCACTTGCACTAGTAGCAGCGTTTCCTCACTTTGATTCAGTTCTACTCCCTCTTTCATAAAATGAAAAGACCACAATAAGGACCAGAACGCTGAAGGCCTAGCCCTAACTTTATTTACAGTAATGTTGGTTATTAATGCATTAAGGGTAGAGACAACACAGGATTTATACACCTGTGAGTTAAGCATTGGTTGTGGAGCAGGATTCAGAAGCCAGCTTGAGGAGGAGTGGAGAAAATGCTTAGAACTTCTGTACCTGAACTTAAGCCTCACTCTGGGACCTGTACACATAAATCAGAGTTGTAAACACGTTTCCATTTGGAAACTTTATTTTAGTAATTTGGCCTGCTAGTGCATTGATTTTTATGAAAAAGAAAATCAGGACCCATCATTTTGGAGGTGATGGGTCACCTTTTAATGTAATATGGTCTGACTAGAGAGAACACTTCACTGAAAACAGAAAACCATGCTTCAGGCATTCTTCATAGTGAAGGCTTATGACCTGTTACCACTGAATTATGGGGGCATGAAGAGGCAGCTCACAGATTCTGTTAAAAATTGCAAGACTCAAGGAGCCAGACAGCAAGCAGAAGCCCTCAGCAGGAGTCTGGATTCCACTGCTAGGGCTGCCTCTGTACTGTTCAACGCTTGAATATAACATTTTGTATGTGAATACTTTTGAGATTGCAGTCTAGAACTCCCTTCTATAAAGGCACTGCAGAAATCATGAAGCTACTATGTGCTGCTGCTGCACACTGCTTATCTCTGTGGCCACATAACTTCAGTGTTGTAACTGAGCTTCAACAAAATGTAGAGTGATACCCTAACATACTTCAGATTATACCAGGTGTCTAAGGCATTTCTTAGAAGACTTTAGTTCAGATCCCTTTCTCTGACCTTGATACAAATTCCCAGCCTTCCACATGCTACATATTTGGCTGTATTGGCAGTTTAATATGAAATATGCAGGTAGGTGCATCACCTCTTCCAGACCTACTTTTATTTCTGCTATATTTTTTCAGTCCATTTCACACTCCATTACTTTTCAAAAAGACAAATGTGAACATATATGATACATAAACTTTCACTCTTAGCAGTTATTATTTTGGCTTCTTTTCTCCTGATGGAATTTGATACATTGTAGAAAATAATTATTTACAGAATTGTTTTTTTCATATATGTATTATCTTTCATATTTAGTAATCAAGATTATTAAAAGCAGTGGTCAAAAGTTTGAGATAAACTTGCTCAGGAGTTGTACTGAACTGACAATGTGCTTGACCACAGTTCAACTATCACACTATTAATGCTTCAAATGATTTCTAATATTAAAATGTTTACAATGAGGAAAAGTTTCCTCACTTGGCTTCCTGGGTTTCTCATATTTTAAGGAGGAAGGAAGGGAATGAAATCCACAAGTTAAGAAAAACTTCAACAGAAAGCAGTTCAGCTTGCTCAAATCGATGGTTCAAACTCCTTGGACTTTTTATGCAGGATTTAAGAGCTAACAACACTGTCCTTGCAGATTTTTAGTGTGTGAAGCTTCTCAAAGTCTGGACAGTACAACAAATAGGCTTATTGCTTACCTTCTAGCTGAGAAGTTCCTTTATAGAAAGAGAGTAACAAAGGTTTGTGCTCCCTCTACAATAATAAGTGCAAGTGTAAAGATGGAAACCATTTACAGGATTGCTTAGCTGATTTAAGAAAGGGTCAGTTAGATTCAGCATGATATTGCCTAATTGTAATTAAGCCCTGCTGAAAATAGTATTTATGTTTATCAAACTGACATGATGCTGAACTCAATTTGCTTTTTATTTGTTTTACAAAACCACTCTAGCAGATTGTGTCCAGGTCTGGATGTAATAACATTGTTGACAAATCTGAAGAGAAAAATTCACATACCCATAAATGGAATTGTCTTCTGTTTATAAATGCTAACAGTAAAGATTGGGAACATGTTTGGTTTTGCCTTTGTCTTCTTAATATGGAGTGATACTAGACAAAATCTTTTCCTGTCTTCAGAAATCTGTACATAACCCCTTTTCCTGACAAGCACATATCCTGCTCACCATCTCTATTGGAAATTTTTTAAAAATCCATTCGTCCTGTCTTCTCCTGATGCTTACAATCTCACTGCTTTCTTTTTTGACATACTGCTGAATTTAGTTCAGTTTCACAGAATCACAGAATTTCCTAGATTAGAAAAGAGCTTTAAGATCATCTAATCCAATCATTAACCTAGCACTGAGGGTTAAATATCTATGCAGCAGAACAGAATTTCTTTCACTGCATTAAAATTGTTGTACATTGTAAATCTCCAGAATCTCTTTGGCACAGCTTGTGAAGCTGTATGTCTAAAGAATTGCTTCAGATCAGTGTCAAGGCTTCTGACTCAGAAAACCTCATATACACACAAGTCGATGGGGCTGGATGGGATCCATCCAAGGGTACTGGGAGAGCTGGCAGAAGTGCTCACCAAGTCACTTTCCATCATTTACCAGCAGTCCTGTCTGACTGGCAGGTCCCAGTTGACTGGAAGTGATTTGTTTCCCTGCTATTACTGTTATTGTTGTTAATTCTCTTTTTGTATTTTATTAAATTCTGCTAACCTGTAGGTTTTTTTCTCCCTCTTCTTCCCATTCAGGGGGAGGAGCAGTGATGGAGCAGCTGCATGGTGCTCAGCTTCCAGCTGGGTCTATACCACATCAACATCTAGTCTTGGAGGAGACACAGGTGAGACATTATTGCTCTCTACAAGTACCTGAAAAGTTATAGTGAGGTGGGGCTCTTCTCCAAAGTAACTAGAGATAGGATGAGGAAATGGCCTTGTGGCAGGGGAGGTTTAGATTGACTATTATCAAATTTTCACTGAAAGGGTTGTCAAGCCTTGGAACAGGTTGCCCAGGGAAGTGGCTGAATCACCATCCCTGAAGATGTGGCACTTAGGGGCATGGTTTAGTGGTGAACTTGGCAGTTCTGTGTTAATGGTTGGACTCAATGGTTTTAAAGATATTTCTCCAACCTAAATGACTTCACGATGCTTTATGAAACACAAAACCTGTAAATTTCAGGTAAAATAACTCTGTTTCTGGAGTAATTTTTAATTACTTAAATAACATGTTTGTGAATACAGACTTACAAGTCAAAAACCTTGATATGCCTTTGTAAATTTTCTGAAACTTGGAATCCTAAGTCTTGGCCAACAAGAACTTAATCATCTGGTCATTTTTACTTTAATTTTTTTTAATTTTTTTTTTTCTTAATGTCTTCCTTGTTCTTGCTCTCTGGTGTCCAATTTTGTGTTTCAAAAGAGGACCAGAGAGACATGATGCAACCAACCTGTAGCTTCTGCTGCAGATAGGTGGGGCCTCTCAAAATGGCCCCAAAAGCAGAAATATGGGAGGTGAGGGTGTCTTCCAAGGTGAAAAAGAAAGAGGCAACACAGATGTATTCACAGTTCTAAACACCAGCAGGGAAGGCAGAAAATGTTCCCTCAGAGACAGTCTATGAAGACATTCAGGATTTTCAGAAAGATTAACTAGGGCTATAAAGTTAAATCTAGTAAGTAGAATACAAAAATTAAGGGCTGTTTTATTGAGCTGAAAAAGCACATGGGAAGGAAGAACACTTGTCTTGTTTCTGCTTCTGGTTCTGACCTGCATGATCAGCGTGGCTGGATGCTGGCACACTTTTCTCAGTAAAAATGTAATAAGGATATTTCCCTCCTCTGGAAACAGTTTGAGATTCATATAATGTTATTACTGAGTTGTTTTATGGATGCTTTTATTTCATGGCTGTGCTTTGGAACATTATGAGATGATCTTGTCTTATATAAGGCAGGAAGAGCAGGTAACTAAAGACCATCCTGTTTCTGAAGGGTTTAATTCTGGGTTTGTTGTTTAGGTTCATTTTTACAGATAATGCAGAATTCTATGGTTCAGTTTGTTTGCTTTGAAAGTAGACACCTTAAAAACATTCCATCAGTTACGTCCTAAAATATTTTTTTTTTCTTTCCATTGACTATAAAGAGCACCTAGAATGACCAGTTTACAGCTGAAATTGGACATTAGAGTAAATGAATCTCACCTTCTGAATTAATTTTATCAACTAAAATTACCCACTGTAATATCTGTGTTAGATCTATCTGTGATAGATTTCTATGTTTTACTTATCCCTAAACCCAGGTAATGATGGAATATTTAGGTATCAGAGATAACATAGAAGAAAAAAAAGTACTTCTCATTTCTTCTTTAGCTTGAGTGAAAACTAGTAAAATGGATCAATAAAAATCACTGCAGTATTGTCCAATCCTTATCCAAGAGAGAGGTCCCTGCAGTGTTTAAAATGATAGTGCATATCACTACGATGTTGACAATTCTGGTTGTGAGGAGGTACTTTCAAAGCTACCACATCTCCCAGTGATGAAGAGGGAAAATACCCCTTCTCACAGTGGACAGATAAGTCATCTTATTCTCTGTAGCCTTTTTTTCCTCCTGCTGACATAGCATTTGCTTGGGAGTTGTTTGCAATGTTTTTGGCATCATGGTTACATATCTGCAAACATACATCTTTAATGGCTGTATGCTTACATACCCTTCTGCAACATCTCAAAGCTCAACTTTCAATGGGAAATGCAGGCTCATCCTATGTATTTTACCTACCACTTTGACTGTGTTGCCTCCTCACTGGAAAGGAATAGTCATGTTGCCAGAGGGAGATGCCAGTTTCTACTCTGTGCAATCAGGCAGACTGTAAGAGCAGAGGAACCTCCTCAGAACTGCTAAAACTGTTTTTATGTTCTGTGTGTAAATGTGGTGCTGGTTTTTTTATGCCATTTGAAACGAGGTCATAGAGCTGACTTCTTTTGTCAGTTTGTGGTCTCATTTTTCTGTTTATAGAAACTGAGATATAACAGTTTTTAAAAAGAGCACTATTAGTGTATTTGAAGCATATGCTATTGAAAAGCTTGCATTGCAGAAGCTTAGCAGCATGGAAAAACAGCAGCCAAGCTCTCCAAAGAGAAAAGGTTAGCTAAAATTGTGGGTTCCTCTCATTGCAATATCTTGCCAACAAGTCACAAATGTACAACACATGAGCAAGTGAAAAAGTGATTATGAGGGCTATAATGGCAGCCCTGAATCCATAATGCATAATGCATTCATCCCAAGGTGCATTTGTGCATCTGTTAAGGTATTTTTACTAGTAGTGTAAGGGCATTTAAACCCATTTTCAGAACTGTTTAGCTCATTTCCAGTGTTTAATTGGCATTTTATATTTTTGTCCTTATTACTTTCTGACATTAAGCCATGACACAATGCTGGAATCTTTTATAGTGACAGTTGTTCCAGCTTCCGTTTGTGATTCATCCCTTTGAGCCCTGTCATCCTTCTTGCATATTTCATTGTGCCCTCTCCTGCTTTTGCAGAGTCCCTGTGACACAAGTTAGCCTTAGCTAAGCATGGTACTGTGTCTGAATCTGGGCTTGTTTCCCTAGAGGCTCATATAATCCAGAATGTGGCCTAATGTCCTTTGCTGAGAAATAATTTCTGTTCATTTCTGTTCTTCCTCTTGTCATACAAGCAACATTCTGCTCCAATTTGTCTTTGATATTTCTGACACTCAAGTAACACCCAAACAGTTCCTCACTGACCTTATTTCTTCCCTTACCAATTTTGTACAAAATAAAACCTTATATTATTCTTGATCTATAGCAGTGGGAGTGAGAAAAGATTCTGCCCTGGTGATCCATTTCCACCCTCACCTATGTAGGTGCTGCTTATGTTGATTTAATGATGGTTGAAGCTGGTCTTTAGCCATCTAACTTCTAATTGCTCTTTCAACCCACCACATGTCCCTGCTGTTTTCTGTTCAAGAGGACATCAACACCTATTTGATGCCTTCAGCCTTGAGCCCTAAAACTTACCTCACTTCTGAAATGAGTATATGTGTTTCTTTTTTTCTTTTTCACAATAATCTCAAATTGCCAGATGTACCATATAGCCATATATACCAATAATACAAGAATAAAGTGGATGGTAAAAGCTGAGTTATTAGAGTGAAACTTGCTTGGCTCCAGTTGAAGATGCTCTATATACAATGGAAGTTAGTGGAGATCTTGTCAGAATGATTAAGTCATTTGTAAGTAGGGAAAAAAATAGAGCTGTGTAATTCTCCATGTATCATCTCTCTGAGCTGTTCCCTCCCACAGTAGTGATGATATCACCAGCACAAAGCCCTTCAGACAGATCTTTATCCTGACCAGAATGATGATCTTTGAGCTTGTTGCTAACCTCTTGTTTCAGTCTCCTGTGAGGTACAACTTTTCTTTTTTTTTTCCCCAGTCAATGTAGATTATGTTCACTCTTTTACACCTATCAGCTTTATGAATTATTTCCTTTAAAAATAACTCCAGAATATATGTCAGCCATGATTTATTCTGTATGATATTATAACAAATTGCTTTCATGAGCTGATACTTTTCCAGACATTTTGTGCCCTCCAGGCCTCAGCATTTCTGTGTTCACCCCAGTGTAAAGCAGGCACCACTGAATTCACTACTGATAAGCACATGGTTAAACCCAGCATCTTTCAAAAGAGACCAAGATCCTTAACTTTTTGAAAATTCATAAGTGATTTGGGGAATAAAATTTGAGAAACCATGAAATGCAACTTAAAAGAGTCATGGTATCACACCATCTCCCACAGTATTCTGCTAGAAAAGTTGTTGGCTTATGGCTTACACAGGTGTATTCTTTGCTGCATTAAAAACTGTCTGGATGGCCAAGCCCAGAGAATTGTGGTGAACTGAATTAAATCCAGTTGACTACCAGTCACAAATTATGTTCTCTAGGGCTCAGTTTCAGGGCCAGCCTTGTATAATATTTTTATCAATGATCTGATTGAGGGTTTTGAGTTCCCTCTCAGTAAGTTTGCAGATCACACCAAATTGAGTGGGAGTGTTGATCTGCTGAAGGCTAGGAAGGCTTTGCAGAGAGATCTGGACAGGTTACATCCATGGGTTGAGGTATGAGGTTTAACAAGGCCAGGTCCTGCACTTTGGTGCGAGGGAGGAGACTCCCTTGGCATTCCTCATAAGTTTGTTCCTCAATGAAAGCTGTTAGCTGCCAGGATAAATATTAAAATGACCCACTTGAGACAGCAATGTATTATTTCTGCTGTCTAGAGTAGGGGGATATGCAGAAGGACTAGGGGTCTGATTCAGTAAAAATCCCTACCTTTAGAAATATTCATTTTGCACTAACAATTTTTTGGGCAAAACAAAGTAGTGATTGTTTCTTATAGATCTTTAAATCTTTAAATCTTTTAATCTTTAGTGATTAGTATCTGTCTGCCTTCTACCCTTTGTCATTGTCTAAATTATGTTCTCAGGTCCCCAAGGTATAGAATACATTTTTAAAGGCACTTCACAAGTTCGCACCTCATTATATCTTTATCCAATATACAGTAACCTTATTTGGTCAAAAATTGTCCTATTAAAATACAGTGAATAACCTGAAATGCCTCTCTGTGAACTCTGATCCTTATTATCTTGCCATTTCAGTTGCTCCAAAGTAATCCTTCTATCGTTTCTGTGACTAACAGCAGTTTCCTTTGAAACCTGCTCAGTTGCTTCTCTCTGTGTAGTCCTTTATTCCAGCAGAAAATGCATCTCATCCCTACCATTTGCACAAGCAGTGTGGAGCTGCCATCCATGTGCTGCCTGTGCTGTGATGGAGGGATTAAGTGTGGTCTCCCCAGCTCCAGCTATGGGGTCAGGAGTGCTCTCCCAACCCCATGGCCTTTCTCAGCTCCACAGCTGGGAAGTAGAGAACATGTCAGAGTGCTCTCTGAGGTGTAGGCAGAGCACCCCTCTAATTTTACATCACCAGCATCTCCTCTATAACACTAGAAAATTGTTTCAGGAAAAAAAACCCCAACATTGCGAGAAGAGTTTTTGCACTGAAAGACAGGCAGAATTTGTCTCCTGTCTCAGTATTTCTGTCTCAAAATAACTCCTTCAAGTGAGTTTGAAGGATTTCTCAGAAAGCTAAAACTCTCACTCTGTGTGAATGCATCTGTGCAAATGACCTGTGCTTGAATAGTTTTCCCCCTATTTTCTATCCTTATACACCTTTTCTACCTGAATCTTTGTTCTGGGACATCTCTACAGAACCTCTTCCATCTTTTCTCTCTGGAATATTTAACCTAATGTCCACTAGTCTAGTACGTAACACCATATGTGATCTTTCATCTTATATCTTTTGATCAAAAGAACCAAAAATATATGGAGTAAAAAGGTGGAGACCAAGAGTGACACGGGAAGTCAAGTTAATTCCATTGTTTCAAAACACAGGAAAAGAGATCTGCCAAGTCCTAGTAAGAATGTTATTTTGATGAGTGCTGGTAGAACCCAATATACTGATGTTAATAGGCGGAAACAGACCCTTTCTCACAAAGCTCATTCTCCTTTAAGCAGGAGCTGAGGAAATGGTCCTCTTCTCTCTATGCAGCCTTCATGAGTCTGGAATTGGCACAGTCTCAAGCTCCACTTCTAGTCCCAAAACAAGGTTTTGAAAGCAAAAAAGCCTTTTGGTTTTTCATTGCCAAGGAGACTGGGCCATTTCAAGACCCATTCCATAATAAATTGCTACTAACTGCCAGCTGTTAACAAACTCAACATTGTCTCCCTTCTGTACAAACAGCTGTGTTACAAGAATGAAAGAAAAAGGAAGAGAGGAAAGGGCTTGTTACAGCCCCATGGTGCCAGTGAACTTTGTGTGCTCTGACTTGTGAAGAATTCAGTGATTGTGTTTTAACAGAATATAAATGTATTGCAATAGGAAAGCAAGCAAGCATTAGATGACCCTCGATATTATATGATTTCTTGCTGCATGGCAGAGCTTGGGCACTGAGCTATTCAGAAAAATCTCCTTGCATCCCCAAAGTATATATAGTCTATAGCAGAGTGCACTCCTCATTGGAATAACTCATTTGGCCTTTTAGTACTCAGAGTTTACAAGTTTGATAATGAAGCTTCTGGGAACAGTATCAATACAATCACTATACACAGTATTTCTACTGAAATTTTGCAGCAACAATCCATCAACATACAAGTGAAAAAAAAAAAAGGTTGACTAAGTTGCCTGTATACTTCAGTAACTGAGAACTGTTCAGCTTTAATACAACATTTGGTTGCCAGGTCAATCTGGTAATAGTCACTGTGACAAAATACGTTTACATATGTGCACCAGTGAACAAATTTAATGATCTTGGATAGAACAGTAATAAGAAGCTGTGCAAAATGTTTTGCTAGAGACGACAATGAGGTGGGCCAGGGTTAAAGTATGGAAAAAAACCCAAACCACAAGTATTGAAATCAGGCTTAAAAGGAGGATTTGAAAATACAAACCTCTTTTGTGCCACTACAAATGTACTCTGCTGTCAAATCCAGACACAAAGCAAAGCATTTTGAGGCACCATCAAGGGTTTGTTAAAATATGGCTGGACACTGAAGCAAAGCCAATTTACACAGTACCAGTTGGCAAGCACAGGGGTGTTTATTCTGCTTGATAAGCATCTCCTTAGTAACTCTATGAGTCAATAAATTGGGTTGATGAGGAGCATGTAGGGGGGGAAACTGGAGTGCAACAATAGGGCAACACAGAGAATGTTAACCCAATGTTAGGGATAGTAAATTGAAATCAAGGCTGCAGAGGTTGCTTTTTGAAAGGGGAGTCAGGGTAAATATGTGAAATGTGAATAAGGAGAAGTATTCAGGGGAAGATAATGGGCCAAATTAGCCTGCAGCTCACATCCATGCTTATTTCTCTCTTCTTGCTCAAGTTAGATTCTCAATCTATTTTCTATGTTTGACAATCTTTCATTTGAATTGCTCTTGGCTGAGGGCCAATAATGGTGAGTGGTACATAGGGGGAAATAAGGCCTTTCTTCAGGTGGGGGTACATCTGACCCATAGGCAAGCTAACATTTGTAATTGTAGCTTAAATGCATTATCATCCTAGGGCTAGTTTGGTTCCTGTTCCCTGACAACTACTGTCTTTGATGCCATTTACCAAGGACAGGTAAAGGACAGGTAAGAGAAACATTAATCAGTGGAAATCCCCATTCCTGAGATGAAGTTGCATAGAAATCCCTAACACTACCAGGCCTTCTTTGTTGATCACAAATCTTTAAAAACCCCGATTCTTATTACATACCTCTCTCCTTTCCCAAGCCTTTATTTCTGGGCTAGCCTCTCTGGGGAAATTTCAGATGAGGTAACACTGCTTGAAATGATCATCCATAGTAATAGCATAGAGAATAGAATTTTAAATTCCAGACATATATTTAATAACCTCCATTGCTGTCTAAGGGAGCCAAGCATATTTAAAATCAAATGCAGAAGGCCTAATACATAAGATGAATAGCCTATGAGGTCACAGAAAACACTTATGACTATCTAGTCTGACCTTTCAAATAACTCAGATCCTGCAGTTTCACCTAATCATCCCTACACCAAACTCATAACTTTTGATTACACCGTGACAGGTATTTCAGAAACACACCCAGAAGAGATTTAAAGAATTAATGTGACAAAGAATCAGTTGTATCATTAATAAGCTGTTTCTGTGGTCAGTTACTAAAACTGATTTGCAAAAAAACGTTTACAGAATCAATCTCCCAACAAAGCACTCTATGAAATCAAAGCGACTCACAAAATACTGTAGAGTGGTGTGGTTTTCCTTCAGGTAAGAGAAGAGCTTCAGGCAGACACATTTAAAGCCTTCATATTTTGAAATGGCCTTGGTAGAAATTCTGATTTTATATTATAGTATAAGAAAGTGCAATAAAAGCATCCCAATTTCCTGAATTATTATTTACTAAGACATTTTAATTTTGGGTCTTCATTCAGTCAAAATACAGGTATATATTAAAAAGATATCTTGTATGTTCTTAGTTGTAGACGACATTTTATTAACTACAAAATAAAACTATTTTTAAATCCAGCCATAACTTGAACTGAATTGACATCAGTGCTAGACAGAGGATCTAATTTTAATATATTAGCATGACTGATGAGAAGATCACAATTTTCTTAATGTATCTTTTGTGAACAAGTTAATTTTTAAATTCTTTCTGGAAAGCTAGATAGCTTGAGGTTCTCTAGACTCTCTAGACCATAAAGTGTTTTTTCTACACTTGTAATCCTTACTGTGGCTTTTACAAAAATATCTTTCCAATTTTCAGCATCCCTTCTAAACATCTGACTACAATTTCATAACAATCACTGAATTATTGGCACTTTTTAATTTCATTGTATAGTCACAGCCATTAGCTTCTAATAAACCTCTTTGTCCTTTTCAGTAATGTATTAAGATTTATGTGATCAAACTTAGGGAGCACTGCATCTCATCTGAAGGATGACTAAAATACAGTGAATGAATCATGCCCTTAAAATGCTGACTTCTTTTAATTGACTATCAGTGGAGACTTGATGACAGCTCAAAAACAGACATCAGCATGGTAGAAAGGTAGGATCAATTCCTCTGCAAGAAACCAACAGTCTTTGTTAAGAAAAAAAAATAGTTTATGTTAAGAAGTTGTAGATGGCTGATGTCTGTGCTTTTTACTGCCGTTTCAGTCTTGGTGTACTCATAGGAGACATCTGTCATTCCAGTATAATTCTTCTGAAGACAACAGGGTAGGTGGATTATACATGTTTTGAAATTGATGTGCACTTTGTAACTCCTGAATCTAAGAAACCTGAAGATGGAATTGAAATGTACCTAAAGTACAATACTGCAGCTGTAGAAATAAAACCGTATCCTTTTAGCATCTGCTGGGTATGATTAAGTGAATTTGTAAGATTTGGTACTAAGGGGTAGCAGTGCATGCTGAATGAATGCTATACAGTTGTCTCATTGCACAGCAGATTTCTGAGTATTAACTTCTTTCCAACTGCTGCATCTTCATTTAAACCCACTACTGCATATCAGGATTTACACTCTGCAAGTGTTGCTGGTCTTCTATAGAAATTGTCACATCGGTGTTGGATGCTCAGGATTGGTCCTGCAGGTCAACAAGTAAATCATGCAAATACTAAAAGTTAACAAAAGCTGCAATATGGTTTTCTGGAAAAGAGGGTTTCCTTTCCCCATATTGATTTCTGTGGGTTTTGCTGAGCTGCTTTGCTGGTGTCATGTTGCTGTTAAATCACCAAAGAAACTCACGTGTGATGTCACCATTTAGTCTTGGATAAGGGGCATCCACTTACTATGAGAATGGAGAACTGAGGACTGGTGTGGGGAAAGGGGAGGAAAGTTGTACAACAGAGATTTAAAATTTGGAATATCCAGTCATTTTAAAATATACAATACGTACTTTAAAACAATCTTGATTCAAAGTTTGCTTGGGTTTTTTTTTAATACTGACAATCCTTGCCCTTCTGGAATCACCTCCTTCTCTTCTCCCAGCTGTCTGCTTAAACCATCTATTACCTGTCATAAAAGCTCTTTTAAAAAGCTCTTCCTAAATGGGGACATGAACAACAATCTTGATTTAATATTCTTAGTGATCTAAATGTTATTTGGCTATTGGTATGAAAGTGCTGACTCCTGACAAAAGTCATGCTGGACAATCTACATTGTATAAAGGATTGACAAAAGAACAACATCACTAAGGAATTATATATTCTAGCTTTTTACAGACACAAATGATTGCATATGCAAAAGAGCAAATCTAAAATTAAAAACAACCTTGAGACATAAGTAAACCTTGCCCATATGTTAGTCATAAAATTCATAAATAAAAAGCTCTGAAATTAGTTTTAAAATTAAAAGATGTCTAGTATAGCATTTTATTGCTCTAGGGTTATAATAACTTTCCATAAAACTGTTATTGCTATCTTAGAATGGACTCCTGAACCACAGCCTGCAATAAGTGAATACTATTATTTCTTAGAAATTACAGCATTTAGTAAGAATTATTTTCTAACTCTTCCTTATGCCTTTCATCAGATCTGGAAAACTCTTGCTATCTATGCACTTAAATTCTCTCTAGAAGAGCTTTCTAGAACTTACTAAACTTTTTTTTTAGTTGGATTTTGGAGTTTTTTAGAAAGTAAAAATATATTTTAAGAT
>JANHGL010023343.1:0-39397 GCA_024611195.1 Ceyx melanurus | reverse complement strand
AAAAGAGAACTTTATCACTTGCTGTTGGTGCATTGATAGCTGTGCACATTTCTGGTTTATAGTATGAGTTAGAAAGAATAAAAATCTATTTTTATATATTTATATATCTATAACTTTGCTGTTCATTTGAACCTGATGAGTGATACAAGTGAAACAGGAAAGGAAGACACAAAGAAAATGCAATTGGCTGAATTTATTGAGCCCAGCTGATGATGGTGGAATTATTTTTCCTTCTTTATACAGCCATTCATTCTGTTCAGGACTGCTAGTGTATGCCAAACACTACAGAAATGAGTAAAGAAAGAAAACTGACTTGCAGGTAACCTTGAGGAAAGGAATCTCACTCAGCTTCTGCTCCTTTCATTAATGATTTGCTGTTGATTTGCATCTCATACACCACAGCTGAAGCGTTTCCAGCCTGGGACAACCTGTAGCTTCACCTGATCTTTGAAAGGAACAGTCACTCCCTCACCTTCTCTCTGCACAGATCTTCACCCTTGTGGAGTCTGGTACAACCAGCAATTCCTTCAGCCAAGGTCCCTGCAGAGGAATTTTAGGCTGAAAATTCAACTCCCAGCACTGATGTTATTGAACCTGCACTAACTTGTACCAGGTAAGATTTTGGCTACTGATGTTTTATGCCGCCTTAAAAAATAAGGGTTATGTTATGGCTTTAAGTGTTGTTTCTCATCCTATTTATTTAGTGTGACTGGGGGTACTGAGAAAAAAAAATCAGAAATACAGATATTTTAATTATCTGGGACAACAGTTTGATAGAGAAGCATCATGGGTGTGAAATAATCTAGTTTGCTAATTTTGATGTAAAATTGTGTTAGGATTTGGGTGCTTAAGGTTAGAGTGATGTGCAGAACCTTGGGTAGGTAAAGGTAAAATCACCTTGGGTGCTTTTGACACCAAAGTGTTGATGGCAGATTAAAAATGCTTCTCTTGGGGTAAATGTCAGATGCAAAGGTTTTATTCAAGTAAAATATGGATTGGTTTTGTTGTTGTTGTTGGGTTTTGTCTGTTCTGTGAAGTTTTTCGGTTGTGTTTAGGGGTTTTTTTCACTCTTTTTTATTCAAATACAAAAGTGTTTTATAATTGTTAATGGTCATATCATGGATGTTTCTTGATGATAGCATGGCAGAGTAGGCTTCATTCT
Organism: Ceyx melanurus; assembly: GCA_024611195.1. Taxonomy (NCBI): domain Eukaryota; kingdom Metazoa; phylum Chordata; class Aves; order Coraciiformes; family Alcedinidae; genus Ceyx; species Ceyx melanurus. Next base: position 38,235 of record JANHGL010023343.1, on the reverse strand, counting down.
ACTTCACAAGCCAGATATAATATCCCAGGCAATATTTGCAGATTACAAGAGGGGTGCTTGGTTTTTCCAGCCTCCACCACCTTAGTGAAAACAAGACTTTGAAATTTCACAAGTAATGGGAGAAAGGCAAATATTAGAATCTCAAATTATGACCATTCAGTAGTGAATTATTTGGGTGCTGGTGGTAAACAGCTTACTGCACTAATTTTCCTCCCTATTTTTGTTCAGAGGTCAAAAGATCGTGCTTCAAAGTCTATCAGATCTGCCTTTTATTGTGCAGTGTGAATAGACTGTGGTCTATACAGTTTACCTCCCTCTGTGACAGATAATCTGCCCTCCAATGTTGTTTGGCCACCACACTTCATATCACTGTTTTTCTTCCTTCAGCTTCTCACCTCACCACATCTCCCAACAGAAACAGAAAATAAGGCCCAAAGAAACAGTTAAACATCACACACTTTGCAGTAATGAAATACTGAAATAGTACTTTTGGCCACAGGGTTGTGCTCTGTATTATCATGTTTTATAATCCATTTAATCAACTGCTCAGGATTTTTCTTAAAATTGATTTAATTTTAGTCTTTAACCTTGTTTTATGGTTACAAATAGTCTTTCAACTGCGAGACTAAATGTGTTCCTGCTCGGTTCATGCTCATTTCTTTTTATACCTGTGCTGCCCTGTAGCTGAAAACATTAATCTCCCACTCTGCTTTTTCATGTCTTTTGTCTACTTATAAAGAACAAGACGAGGGGAATGGGGAGGAGGCAGCTAGAAAAATTACCTGGGAATTAGTGAGGTATAACAAGGAATAGCTGGGTAGTTGAGAGGGTTGGTGAATTTGGAGACTGAATTTTTCTTCTCTTTGTCCTCCTGCTAATATTGGCTTAAGTGGGTGATATCCAGAGATTTGGCCCCATGAAAAAGGGAAATCTATTGGCAGGGTCACCCCAAACACCTTGTGGGGTGAAGCTAGAGAGGACTGAGCAGTGAGGGCAGCACTCTGGGACAAAGGGACTGCCCAAGAGTTGTGCAAGGGTGAAGAGCCCTTCTCTGTTCCTCTCTTGCTGCTTTAGATGGATTAATCTGTTCTCTTTCAACTCTGGATGGTTGCTGTTGTCACTCAACTTCATCATTTCAACAGAGATCAGATAGTTATTTTGGTATTTTTCAAGGAGGGCTTGCTGCTGTTGGCACCCTGCTTCCCAGCTTCTCCAAATGAAAGGTGTAAATATTTGTTTATTGCTCCCAACTTCAGGAAGCCTTCATCGCCACAGTAACAGTGTAATGAGAATTTTAAACGCATCCCCTGGTAAAGATGAGAGTACTGAGCCAAAGAGACCTGGGCTCCAAGCCCAGTGTCAGAGCCAGGGTGAAAACTCACATCCTCCTGCTCTTGAATTCTCTGTGTGGCCCTTTCCTCAGGTGTCCATGGCAGTGAAATGGAAATAAGAAATTTCTCCTGTGAAACAGCAACATGTTCTTTGCATAAAAAGGCTGCAAGTTCCTCCATAAAAGATTCCACCTCTTAAGCTAAGGCACTTCCAAGGCAGAACCCTGATCTGTGGCAGCAACACATGTTGTAAATGTCAACTGGCTGGGAGATTTGTATTTTGCTGTGTCACTTGAAGGAAAACTAGTTGTAACCTGTGCTACAAGAAATACCTCTTTGCTGGGGAGCTGATGAAAAGACTCTGAGATTTGTTTACTGTTTGTCCTACATTGCAGATATTTTTGTGTGACTTAATGCCTTCCAGACCTAAGGAAAAGCTTTGATTTAATTTTTTATTTTTTAAATTTTTTTTGTAATATAGTCTCATGAGCTGCACCAAATAATCTCAATTTTTTGGTGTTGTGACCTTCTAGGCTACTATTAAGTTCTCTGCTTTTGTTGGCCTAATCAAGTCCTCTGAAGCAGGTTAAAAATTCTGGAAGCGGATGATTATTCTTGTTTGCTCTGCACAGTCCCATGGACTGCTGGACCCAGTGGCATAACGTTCCTTCCCATCAGTGCCTGTGACTTGTTTCTTTTAATTATTTTTTAATATTTAATAGCACACTTGGTGCTTTGGCAGGTGGTGTTACAGTGCTACAACCAAGCAAACTTCATTCCTACTCTGGCAGGGGGTTGGACTAGATGATTTTCTAGTTCTCTTCCAACCCTAACAGTCTATGATTCATTATTGTAGGTTAAATTCCATTTCACAGACAGAAAATGGTGTTCCACTTGGTGTGTGGGGAAAAGAGCATTTTTGTGAGGTCACGGTGCGAGCAGGAATCTTGATTAAATAAAATTAAAACTAAAGACTTGCCTCCTCCAAAGCAACCTGAAATATGTTAGCTGGGATTATGGGATCTTGAAAGGGGTGTGTTGAGATTTCCTCACAACACTAAATCAAAATGGGCTGCTGCAAGATCTTTTGGGGAAGAGCTTGAAGCCTCTGGCTTTCCAAATAGGTGCCTCTTATAAACTGAAATGATTATAAAAAATGCATATTGAGAAGAGGGTGAAAAATGCAGGTTGATGGGCAGGCTGACTACACTGCACTGGAAGACCTACTGATCCCAGGGCATCCAGTTCAGCTCCTTTAATCATTTTCCACTCTGTGCAGTCTGCTTTACTAGCCCTGAGCTGGCATTGCCCTTGGCAGCACAGGTGGGTGATGGAAGAGAAGCAAAGGGCTCTGAGGGATCCTTGGACTTGAAGAAACATCGTGTACTGCCAGTAATAATCTGTTCTGGGTAGGTGTGGACAGCTTGGTAACAGTTTGCTTTTAAGTACCCAATGCTGTAAAAGAAAAGAACAATAAAATCTGTGCCTGGAACCACACCATTCACATCCCTGGTGTAAAACATGGTGATGATCTGTCTGATTGGAAAACAAAAACCATTCTATAATATGAAGAATATGTATAATATATAATATTCTTCATATTCTATAATATGAAGAATGCCACTCTTTGGTTCCAAGCAAATTAAAAAACCAACAAAACAACCATTTTTGTGCCGCGCATCAATTAATTTTCTTCCTAGCTCTGAGCTGTAGCTAATCTGTGTATTTGCAGCATTTAGACACTTTCAGATTTGGTGTTTAGAAGTGCTTGATGTTTATTTAACTAATTGGAGGAAATACAGACTATCCACTGTCATAAAGAGCAAAAAAATTAATTGAAGAGTACCCACATTATTCTGAAGTACTGGATCAACAAAGTGAAAATGGAGTTGCACACTAAGTTTAATTATGCTCAGTGCTTCCTTTTGAGTAATTTTGAGTAAATTCCTTTTGAGTAATTATACTCAATAAAAACCATTCCATAGCATTCAGTAGAAGCTGCCATTTCAGCCAGTATTTAGTGGTGTGTACTGGGCTGAGCTGTGTGCCCTGGTGTGTTTCACACAAGAGCCTTCCACAAGTCAGTTCTATTTAGTCTCCAAGGACTTCTGCAGGTTTGCTGGGAATGTGGGACCTGCCTCACCTTGCTCCTTGGGAACTGGGATAGAATAAGTGTGCCCAGCAGCAGTATTTTGGCAGCTGGAAAAGCACTTGCGCCTGGGCAGTGGCTCTCAAATGGAGGTTTCTTTTCCTCTCCCATGTAACTGCATCCTCATGGAGTGTGCTTAGGGATGCTGAGAATGGACTGGAAGAGGTGGTGGTGTCAGAGAAAGATCAGGAAGGCTCTCGTGAGACACTGGTGAGCAGAAACAAGTGGAACTTTGGACTTTTGGAAGCTTCTTGGGCATTTATTGTTGTAATCACTTCCTCTCCTTGGTTAGCACGGGAGGGTAAGGTGCTCCCTAAACTCTCTGCCTGAAGCAGCCTTTTCCCTGCCCTTTCTTGGCACCTGCTCCAACAGGTCATGCTGAGACTGATTCCCTGAGCAGCCTCACTCCTCCAGAACAGCTCATCTGGTCCTCAGCTTGCTACTTGCTTTCTTCTCCGAATAGTTTTTGCTATGCTTGCAGCTCTCTTTCTCTACTGAGGGAAGGATGACAACTTTCCCATCACGTCAGCCCGGTGCAGGTGGTCCCCCCATTGTGTGACAGGTGGTTGCTGGGATCTGATGATGCAGCCACTGGTGGGATGAGAACTGGAAAAAGAATCCCTGCATGTTGGTTTTTTTCAATGCCTTTAAGAGCAGCTGCACAGTGAAAGACTGGACACCCCTGAATTTGCAGCTAATGTGAAATTTCTTCACTGAACTCTAAATTTACTGGCTTAAGGAGGGGAATATCTATACCAAGCTGCAGAACATCCAGTTTTCCTCTCATTCTTCAGTATCATTGCTGGTGTGACTGCAGGAATGGTCAAGACAGCTATTTATCCCCGTTGTGTGCTTTTTAGCAACTCTTCCCAGTGCAGCTGCAGTGTTTATTCATTCTCATTCCAATCTTGTCTCCTTCAATATCTCTGTAATTGGATGCACGACACCTTCTCTGCTAGAGCAAAATGCCACGAGTCGACAAGGTGCTCCCTTGTGAGGAAAAGCAGCCTGATCTGCAAATCACTTTCTTCAACCCCAGATAGAATTTCTTGTTTTCTCTTTTTTCCATTTTATCAGCTGGAAAGATTAGGCTTCCTGCTAGCATTGTAGGGCACAAGCAGCTCTGCCTTAGCATCGTTTTTAGGAAAAACTGCAGTTTGTTTTCAACAGACTCCAGTGGCAGTTAGACATGGATATGTGTGTAAGCACGTGCCAGTATTTACAGTGTACCCGGGTCTGATGTTTGAATAGCTGCAGAGCTGGGATAGTTTCCCTCCTGGAAGCCCCAAGAAGCTAGGGAGATCTGTCTGGGAGTCATGGATGAAGGGAGGTGTGAGAAAGCAGAGCTGAAAGCTGGAGGAAAGAGGACCTGGAGTGCAAGTTTCTCATTGTTGAATCCCAGAGATGGGAGCTGTCCTGGGCTGCTGGATGGTTATGAGCTTGGAATTGTCACCCCTAGGCTCTTAGATGCTGGGCTAGGGGAGCTGCAGTTGCTGAGCTAATTCATCTAAGTGCTGAATGTTTTGTTTTAAATTACATGCTTAAAATGTCCATTTGTTCCCGTTTGAATGTGCTCCATTCAAACTTGCCAAGATTTGTGTTCTAAAATGGGAACTGATGTCCCATTCTTTACAATCACTGTATTAGCACTCAAATAGTCTTTCCACCCAGCTGGAGAGTCCTTTTGCACAATCAGAGCACCTAAATATGGGAGATACGTATGAATAATGCAGTTTATCATGCAGAACTTAAAGGCCAAACAGTGTTTCTGAGGATAAGAGCAAAAGATACTGAGATGAAAAAGAAAGTGCACTGTTTTCCTCCCAAGGCAAAGCAGGGCCATAACTTCAGATGTGAATAACTACCCTCAAAGTGCTGCAATACTATATTTATCCAATGAAGACTGAAGTAACTCGTGACCTTTTAATGACGTAGCAACAAATAAATGTTAACTCATTAGGCAATGACTCTTCTGCAGATCTGAATCTGAATTAGTTTGCACAGATCAATAAACTCCCATGTTCAATAAACACCAGCACCTGATATATTTGAATTAGCAAACCACTTTATGGTGGTGCCTCATACTTTTCTATATGCTTAATTCATGTTGTCCTTTTAGGCTGGGAAGGAGGTCTGCATCATGCCCATTACTGCAGATTAAAATAGACCTGAAAATGTTAAAAGTCCAGATCCAAGCAATCATTTGAATCTTGAACCTCCTCTGAGATGTCTGCAGTATCTGACTTCTGGTTGCTTTGAAAAAAGTAAATGTCTTAAACATGACTTTCAAGAATTTTCCTGTAAATTTTCCTGTTCCCTCTTGCTAAACAGACCTCTTGGTTTCTTTAACCTTTACCTTTCAGACTTGTGAGGAGGTGCCTGCCTGGTGTACCCATTGCACCAGCAGACACTTGTTGCTATTGACCATTAATTAACCATTGCCGCTATTGACCATTAATTAACCACTGCTGTGCTCCTGCCTCTGCTGCCTGGGTGCACCAAATGTCACAGCCAGTGAATGTGCAGCAAAAATGGCAGGTTTCCAAGGTGGCAGAAGACCCTTTTTGGTTTGTTGCATCGATCTAAATGCCTCCTCTAGTGCTCTGTGCAAGAAGAAATGTATCTGAAAGGCTTTTAGATTGATATCTCCATTTATCCTTCGGTTTATTCTGCTGCCTGTTTCACCTAGCTTCTGTCATTGATAATTTGCTTTTAAATGTAATGGATAAGCTTCCAAACCATCCATCTCTTCCTTTAACCACAGCTCCTTTCAGTTTATTAATGACTGAAAAGTTACATTTTCATTGCATGTGAAATTGCAGAGAAACCTTCAGATAATAGGCAGCTCTAATATTCTGACATCACTGAAGCTATTAGAAGAATAAATCAAAAGCAAATTATCCTGCTGCTCCTTGCACAAAGTGGAGGGAAGGGTAGGACAGAGGCCCCAATACTGTGATGCTGCACAACAGCTATTACCAGCTGAAAAGGGCATAGACATGCAAGGTAGGGTTGGGCTGAGAGCTGTCAGGAAGAAGGAGGGGGAGAAAGGCACTATTGCAATTAAGTCAAGCTAATTACCTTCATCTCACACACTGTTTTTTTTTATTCCTTATTTGCTGACCTTTTCTAATGCACAGGAAAACATCAGAATAAATCAAATACATTACCTGTAGGAACTGCAGTAACTGTTTGGATCTGAATGCAGTTGAGTCCTCTCACACTGGTGATGGAGTCAGCTCTTAAAGCTACTTCTAGTAGTATTTTGCTTGCAAGAATGTACAGTGATGTTTATCCTGAAGTGATAATAAGTGCCTGGGGATTATTTGGGTGTCTGTATCCAGATCCTTCATCACAAGGGGTCTAAGCTACTTTGACGTGGAGAGGGAGTACTGATGGGGAGAAAACCAGTCACAAATGAGTTTAGAAATCATTTGTGAACTGAAGAAGCAGCCAGCAGTACCATGAGCATCTTAATTTGGCTGAGGAATGCTCTGCTTTGGAACTGGTCCCAGCTTCTTGGCTGAATGAAACTACTCATTTCAGAACTGGTTATTCTGCTCCTGGAAGCAAGACCTGTGTTCTCTTTATGTTCTCTGCCCTCTTTGTCTTAGAGCAAATCAACTTGCAGGAGCTCTCTTGGCTTTGAGAGAAGCCCCTCCAAGAGCTTGGAGGAGTCACTTAACCATTCTCAACCTTTAAAGAAGCCAATAATGCTTGATGGAGCCACAGAGGATTTCTGAAACATCCTTGACATGTAGAAGAGCAAATGTTCCTTTGTTGGCCAAACAAACCTACACAGTGCAGAGGCAGAAAGTAATGATTTCATATTTCTCTCTGCTGTGCTTCTGCTCTTTGTTTCAGAAAGGGTAGGCAAAAAAAAAGAAAAGGCAGCTTTATATCTCCTTTACAACTCCAAAGCAATACTTTCCCATTTTAATGCTCTGCATGCTGATTTAGTGTTTGGGGCTTTTTTTATGTGACTGATATTCAAGTATTTTAATGATTACTTGAATCCCTCTCATTATGCAGGTAAACAATAAATCTACCTTTACAATGTCAGCTGTACAGCTGACAAGGCTCCAAAATCATGGGTATCTTGACCTTCCTGTCAGATTGATGCTTAGAAATCTAATAATAAATAATCACATGTGGGGTAGTCAATAATGTGACACTTCTTCTAGCACCCCAATTCAGCAGAATAAACCATGAGAAGGGTTTCAGTCATTTACTATAGTAAGTGCTCTCTGCAGCTTGTGTGTATCAGCTGTTTGGTGCTCTAGCATGAAGATAATTACCTTGGTAATTAGTTATATTGTTATTTAATAGTCCCCAGACAATATTCTATTTTTTTTTTAAGGAACAGGCCTTCTATATCTTCCCCTGCATAAAAAAAAATATTTATCTATCTTTCCCTTTGCCAAATCTTTTTTTTTTTTTTTTCCTACTACTTTCTCCAAAAGCATTCCAGTTAGTGAAAGGCAGCTGCAGGAGACTTCACCATGTGGGGAGGGGTTGGGGGGAAGCTGTTGGTGGAGCACAAGGAGAACCCTTCCAGAAGGTGAAGGAGTGGCAAACACCTAAGGAAGAGTCACAAGGCTAGAGAGAGGTGGGGGAAAAAGGGTTTTTGCATTGCCATGTAGGTGGTTATGACCTCAATAAAAAGACACTTCCCTCAGCATCACCTTTGCTCTCTGAGTGATTTTTATTCCTTCTGGTTAAGAGGAACAGACTGTCATCAGTCTTGTTTTGCATCACTCCCCCTGTGGTACTATTTCTTACAGCCTTAGGAGGAAACAGCTTGTTTGCATACACCTCTTTTAACAAACAGCTTCTAGTTTATTTAATGCCTCCAGATTTAGCTTTCTGGCTACTGACCTTGTTGCAGTTGTCCTTTCAAATGGCTCTAGGAAGCCAAGCTTTTCTCTCTAACTTTTTAACTGTATGTGTCAGGGTGGTTTTTTTTTTTTTCCTTTATTTTCCTTTTTTTTTTTTTTAAATGGAGTTTGAGTCAGTAAATGAATTTTAAAAGTACCATTCCTAGTTCTCACCAGCTGCTAGCCCATATGCCACTGCATCTCTCCTCTTGTATACAAGTTTGAAGTCATGCTCATAGATCATACTTTTGGTGGTTAATATGGCAATATGTTAAAATGTCAAATGATGCAGAATGAGTGAGTCAGGGCAGGGGAAAAAAAAAAAAAACCAACAGTATTCTGCACATTTAGAAAACCAGTGCTCCTAGTGGTTTGCAGCCATCAGGGGATTTCTGATGGGGTCAGCACAGGGCTGGGATTTAGGGATCCACAGCATCTTGAGAGAAGCATCTGTGAGAGGCAGTGGCTCCCAGCTTCTCAATGTTGTCTACCAACTTGGTTTAAGCTCTAAATTAGGAACAAAAAGCACAGTCTGTCACGTTGCCCATGAAAGATTGCCAGCTTCTAGCTGAAACTCTTCATTACTCTAGAAAGGGTGGTAAGTGTTCCCCCGAGGAGATGGAATTTTGTGACTTAGGCAGTGCTTTCAAAAGAAAAGGGGAAAAAAAACCCCTTTGAATTGTGACAGTGTTTTGCAGATGAGCCTGGTGACTGTGGCTAACCCATGTCTGAAGAGCAAGGCTGCTGGATGCTTCAAAGCTTTAGAGCTCAGCCCATGTTTTCAGCTCAGCAATGGCAGCACCTTCACCACCTGCATTTCAAGCAGCTGTAGAATCTCTGACCTGTTATACTTCCTCTTCCCATTGCATAATTGACCTTAATTTCAGCAATCAGGGCATGGCTCTGCAAGCCAATGCCCTAATTTCCAGTGCTGAAGAAAATAGGGGGTAAGAATAGAAAGTGCTACTAATAGCATTCTCCAGAAGAGCTGCCATTAGTAAAGGGATCATGTTTTTTGTTGATTTTACTGATTCTGCTGTTCAGAAGAATGCCCAGGGGGGTGGTTGAGGCCCCATCCCTGGAGATATTCAAGGTGAGGCTTGGTGATGCTCTGAGCAACCTGCTCTAGCTGAGGATGCCCTTGCTTTCAGCAAGGGATTGGGCTAGATGACATTTAGATGTCCCTTTCAACCCAGAAATTGCTGTGATTCTGCCACTGTGCAAGTTATAGTTCCACCAGTCTTCAGTCCAGTGACTTATTGCAAAAGTAGAAGGAAAAAAGTTCCAAGTGGATCAAGTGTAGTAGCTTTGTGCCATAAATCCATTCTGTGCACCAGCTATAGTGCAAATTAATGCAGACTTGTAGCAGGCAACACTAGGACCATCATGTGAGTGGTTTGTTTCTAACACAAATGTAATATTATAAATAATATCGCCTTTTAGGTAGAAGAATATGTTGCTTTCTCAAGCCTGGAATTCCATTAATCTCACTGCAAAGCTCCAGTTTTCAGCTTTTGTGTTAATGTATTTATTTAGTGCAAATAAATACATAATAGAACTAATCTCTGCATAATGAGGTAGATAATACTCAAAAAGGAGTTGTATTTCTGGGAAAAATTGCTCCTCCAAGGATGCAGTTCTGGATTCAGTTACTTAGAATTCAGCATACAACCGTATCTATGCCTATTTATAGCCTAAGATGCTTTCCCAATGTTGTGCATATAGAGATGATGAATAAGTAGCTGGGATGGTCTACAAATCCAGACTGGCAATTTAATCAGAACTGTCTGCTCTGTGTGCCATGTTAATTAGTAGTTCAGTGCTACAGGAGCCTTAAGTTTAAAATGATGCTAAACTTTGTTTTTCCTGTGCAGTAGGATTTGGAGAGCTCTTCAGGGAGCAGAGATCAGAATGCAAAGCAACTGCAAAGCCACAGTAGAGAAATCCAGTCCACATGGTACTACCAACAGCTCATTCATTAGAGTGTTACTCTAATTAACTGAAACCTTCCATGTTCTTGGAATTGAAGTAACACGTGGCTGTTGTTGCTTATTTGCTGCACATTTCTAGGTTATAACAAAAGTTGCTTTACACAGTGGACCACGGGAGGGTTATCACTACATTAAATATGCTTTTAGGAAAAAAAAATACTCTTCAAAACGAAGTGTGTGAAGGAAAACTGGCTAGATGGGTGTTGTTTCTCTCAGATGGCTCTGAGTGCATGATGTGCTGGAATTAATGAGATATCTCTCTTGGAATTATTTTTTTCTTTTACATTAAGATGCTTTTATTTGCTGCTTTGTAAAGAAAACCCTCCAGAAGCTCACAGCATGTGCAACCCATCAGTTCTAGTCACTGAATCTGCTGAGGCTTTGTCAGATTGGGAAGTATTACACAGTCAAAAGAAAGCAAGTGGAGTCTACAGTTACTATAAAAATCTGCATCAGCAGCTTTCTCAAGGTAGAGGGAAAAAAAAAAGTTTCAGTTGTGTTGTCAGAAGTCGCCTTTTATCTAGAACTCATGCAGTAGACAAGACAGGTTTACTCCTCTAAACTGACATTTGTTACCAGACTACCTGTTTAATTCTATATTTTCCCGTACTTGTAATTTATATATATATAAAAAAAAGACTTTTAGGTTGTGCATTCTCTTGTAGGTTGAAAAGGAGGGCATGGAGGAGGGGGAGGGGGTGGGAAGTTTGTATCCAAACAGTATAGGTCAGCTAATTTTGGCCCAAAGAAACTCATGTCAGTCTTCTCTATGACTCATTTCTTCCCTCTCCTGCCCATATGCTCTGTTGCCAGAGCTACCCCTCGAGTTACACAAAGCTCTAATTAACCTTGCTTATGAAAAAGCCAAGACTCTTGAATTTGGCCCTTCCTTCACATGGGAATGGTTGTGTATTTGCTAGAGCCTTCCTCCAGTGACACAGTTAAATGAAGAATACTTGGCATAAAGACAAGACAGAAACTGGGGGCATCTTGTGAAGAAATAAAATGAGAGGAACATAGAATAGAAATGTGAATAGAATGTGCTGCCCAGAGAGTTGTGGAATCTCCTTCCCTGGAGATATTCTAATCTACCCACCCTGTGTGAGGTGCTCTAGGTGACCTGCTCTGGTGGAGGGCTTGGACTAGGTGACCTCCAGAACTCCTAACTCTAACAGTTCTGTGATGATGCAACTTGCAGCTAAAAGCTTGTGAGATGTCAAAAATGAAGTGAGGAACTGCTGAGACTTGGCAGGGTCATGCTGCTCATGTGGGTTGAGGAATCAGGTGCTTCCCTGCATGACTCTGCTTGGCCCTTGGTTGCAAGGTCCCAAGAAGATGCCAGAGTGAGGGAACTAGAGCCAGCTGCTGTGCAGATTTGGACAAAAATAAGCCAGGCCAGTCATGCACCCCTTTTAGCTTCTCTATGAATTCAGCACTGGAAAGGTATAAGATTGAAAACCTGTTTAGATCTGTGTAAAAACTTCTTGCTGTTTTTCCTCTAGGACAATCCAATTTTTCTCAAGTGATTTACTTAAGTATCATTGCTGCTCTCTTTCACCACTCTACTTGTGTTGCTTTGGGCTAGTTTGCTGGGTTTCTCATTTTCCTCCAGCCTTCATAGTATTTGACTCACTTGATCTTTCACTCTTTAATTGTGGATCTCTCAGTAATCTAAATCAGAATTACAAACAGCAATAAAAGCATCGTTGCCATTCACAAGCTGAGAGTCAAAACTAAGCATACAATTTGTTTTGAATTCCAATAGAAGTGTTTCAATGCTATGGAATTGTTTGTGTGCAGTCGAAAAAATCTTTATTTTAGAGAGAACAGCACTTTCCCCATCATGAAAGATATGCTTCTGTCTGTGAATGTGCTTTGTTACCAGTTCCCCACTGAGTTGTTAAGAATATTGGGCAGAACTGCAAAACATTCATCATTCAGCCACTCGTGGTTCTGCGCTATGGTTTGGAATCTATTTGGTATATAAAATTTCTGATTAACTCCCTGCAAGCACTACTTGCTTGTTACAGCACAGAGATAGCACTCGTGCCATGAGGAAATGCTGTCAAAGGGCAAGTGACCCAGCAGTTGCAAATCTGGTTAAATCTGCTTGTTCAGAGCCATTTGCCACACATTTAGCACTACTTAAATGTCATTCTGAGCACCTACATCTCTAGGACTTCTTGGCAGCAAGACCAATTATACAGATCTATAGACAATTTCTGTACAGACAAAGCATTGAAAACTCAGTTAATTTGTGCAGGCTAAACCAGCATCCCCCAGGTTTAACACTTCTTAAGCAGAAATGCCCAGAAGAAGAGTGCTGATTGCTGATCTCCTCAAGAATGAGCTCTTGCAGGATGGTGATGGGAAAGATTAAGTTGCCATTCATTGCTTGGAATTCCAGTATAGCTCTTGGAACCTTAAAAATAGAGCAGCTCCTTAAACTGAGCTTCTCTAAATGGCAGTTCCAGCTAATAGAAACCTAAATTAAGGTCATTTGTTTGACTGAATTTTATGGAAATTTCAAAGTTTAGGCCCTTTTGCTCTGACATGGCTAAGGTCTTGTTGGACAGAGGGTTGTAACTTGTAGTTTTTGAGCCATGGCAGTGACCATGAGGGTCGTTGTAGCACAGCAGAGCTCAGTGGCTTCTAGGAAAAGTTTGAAGCTTCACTATTTTTTTTAATGGGACACCTTCCTCTTCCTTCTTTATTTTAAATTTGGGCAAAATCAAGGTGGGGTGGGCAAAATTTTCCTGAGTAGATGAAAATGGCTTTGGTGTAATCCTAATATTCTAGTATATCACTAAGTCTGTCAGCTGCTGCTTTACCAACAGTATTCCTCTCAAATACCATCTTGTTTCCTAGATGCAGGTCTACCTCATGAAGTGTGTGTATGTTCTTTCTCACACCATGTCTCAGATACAGTTTTGCTGATGTGGTGACAGGATGAAAATTCAATTTCTCAGTACTTCTCAGAGTTTTACAGCTGCATATATAAAGATGGTGATGCTCTGAGAGGTGATGTAACTGACACAGAGGCCCTTTTTATCCCAGTTAAAACACCATTACTACTAACAAGCAATGAGCAGTGCACTGTTTCAGGAGTAGAAAGATCCACCTCATTGAAGAGTTGAACAGGGAGAGTTGTGCAGTTCACATGAACAGCATCATGGTCACACACACCAGACAACTCCAGCAAGGAGAGACAGCCACTCATCATCCTGCTATCCTGAGGGCTCTGTAAACGATACAACCCTTATAGGCATGAATTCCAAAAAGCATGATTATAACTTGCTATCTACTGCCTGTTTTTTCAGCACATTGTACTTCATGTGGCTCTAGGCTATTACTAAAAGAATTAAGACAATTCAGCCCCTTCAGTTGCTTTTTTTTCAGTGTGGAAAGCTGAATAGCTTCAATGCACTTCAGATGCTTTTGGTTTTTAAAGAAGGTTGACTCAAATGTGGCAATACAGAGGTTTTTATTTGAATGCGTTCTAAAGTCACTTGTGTGTAAATCAAGAATTGATTGCTAAATTAAATTGCCTCAGCTATGCCAGCAGCAGCAGAGCAGGCAATTGCAAAAGCCTGTAATAAGGTGTTACAGACAAGTTATCTGCTTTCTTCCATCAGTCTCTGCACTGTAGCAGCAGCAAGCTTTCCAATTCTACTTGATTTCAGCACGCAGAGCACACTGAAGTGTGGTTCACAAACTATCCTGCCCTTGAACCATCTGGGGTATGCAGCTTGGAACCCCTTCCACCCTTCAGGGTAAGGTGGTTTTGTTACTGCTGCAGTCTTGCTGCTGTTTGCTGTGTAAATCACTGCTTTCAGCATCAATTCCCTGATAGTTTTGGTTACATAATCTGGAGCCTGGTCATTATTAGCAATAAAGGAAAGGAAGAAAGCATCCAACTCTCCCACCTTTGAATTTTCCCACCATCCATAGAGGATTATTGCATCTTTGGGGAGGGTACAACCCAACAACAACAACCTGTTCTGGAAGCTCTGCTCCCTGGGCTACAAAGTTTTGAACTAATCACAAACACTACAAGAAATTAAGGGTTGCTTTTATTTTCTTTTTTCCTAAATATCTGTCCAAAATGCCCTCTTCTTTTCTTTTTCTCCTGGGCAGCTTATGTAGTTCTGCTTAGTGATGCACCTTGCCTTGCAAGAAAGGGGTGGGCAGAGCATTATTTGTAAGCTTAGTATCACCTAGGTCCAGCCTCTTCCCTGTGACTCACTGCAGCTCCCAGTTGATGGCATGGCTCATCTCCTCCTACCTACTTCCTTGGCTTCTTCAGATGTTTGCTCAGCTCCCACTTGTCCCTGCAGGCCACTTTACACAGCTATATCTGGTTTCATTCAACTTGGAGCTGTTCTGCCCTCTGTTTCTCTCCTGTCTCTTATTTGCTGGACACTAACTCAACTCAATATTTATCTAGAACTGAAAGATATTATGATAGAACACTTGTTACCAGTGACTGGAGGTGATTCCTTCCATCACTGCCTTTTCAGATCATTCTTCCAAGCAGCAGGCAGCAATTCAGGGCACAGGGTTGCAGGACAGCTTAACAGCAACCTCCTGCCTCAGCTGAAGGAGTGCTGATCTCACTGACTAGCACAGGTAACAGTGAAAATGAATTTGGATGGATTTTCCTATGAGCTACCCAAGCACACTGTGCCCCTGACAGCATTAATAACATTCTCAGAGGTGCTAGTACAGGTAGATCAGCATGGTTTTGTACCCCAGCCACTCCCAGCTCCAGAGCTATGGTTCCCCTACGGGCTATGAATAGATCCCTGTGTGTTCATTGCCCTCTTTGGTTTGCTTGGCAACCACCAAACTTAGAGCTGTCTTGGGGGGAGAGAGATGTGTGGTTTAGTTGTTGTGCAGTCACACCTTGGATGGCAGCATGAACAAACCAGATGTGCTGAAAACAGCACCACAGGGCTGCTGCTGGGACTGCCTGGGACACGAAAATACCTTACAAAGCAAATTAAAATGAATCACAGAATGTCAGGGGCTGGAATGGAGCTAGAAGGATCATCTAGTTCAACCCCAGAGCAGGGTGACCCAGACCAGATCACCCAGGAACAGATCCAGGTGGGTTTGGAATGTCTCCAGAGCAGGAGACTCCACAACCCCCCTGGGCAGCCCCTGCCAGGCTCTGCCACCCTCACTGGGAAAAAATTCCTCCTCATGTTTCCATAAATCTTCCTCTGCCTCAGCTTCCACTCACTGCCCCTTGTCCTGTCATTGGGCGTCACTGAGCAGAGTCTGGCTCCATCCTCCCTACACTCACCCTTGATATATTGATAGACATTGATGAGCTCCCCCCTCAGTCTCCTTTTCTCCAGGCTAAAGGTTCCCAGCTCCCTCAGTCTCTCCTATAAGAGATGCTCCACTCCATCTTCTTTGTGGCTGCTTTACCTGGGTTTTTTCTCCTTTTTCTTTCAAAATAGACCCACCATTCACCTAGCCAGGTGATTTTTCTGTCTCTCTAACTCTCTTCAAGCAACTGTGGTAAGGTAGCTCCAGGCTGAGGGAAGGAACAAGGACAAGGTGGGGATGGCAGGGAATTGCAGTGTATTTATTCATTAGCATATGAAGAGGGCTATATTTATACCAAGTGCAAGGAAGGCAGCATGATCTAGTGGGCATTTAGGGAAAGTATTCACATTTTTTCACTCAACTACTGCAGAAGCTTTTCCCTAAGACTGCACGTGCCTCTGTTCCCTTTTGAAGAGACTGATATTCCTGCTTTACTGCAGATGAGCTCAAACATGCTTGAGAAAAGTCCAAGTCTGAACATTCAGGAGATTTGGATTGTGCTGCTGACTTATTTCCAGCTGCGTGTGCAAAACAAATCCCTCTCATACGTTCTGGCAACAAGGGCTGCAGTGGAATGAAGATGTTGCTTTACAAGCCCATGGAGACGTGGCTCGTATTTATCAGAGATCCCTGGATGATTAGTAAAGTGCCACTAGTGTTGCCACCAAAATCATGCAGTCCTGAGTTAGGGAATGACATGGGAATCTAGAAAGCAGCAAAGTAACCTCCTGACAGGCACTGCTTATGTGAGTCTGGCAGTTGGTGGTGATGATGTGTCCTGTTTGATGTGCTTTTAGACACACGGTTCTGCCTCTTGTGGATCTGGAAAGCTTAGAACTAAGGGTATTGATTTATAGAGTTTCTGAATTGTCACTGAAATTTTAGAAGTATATTAAAAAAAGAAAAAAAAAAAAAAAGAAAAAGCTTTTATTGAACAATATCTGTCATCTCAACTGGCGTTTCCTGGGGAGTGTGATGCTCTTCAGTGTAAGAAACACCGAGGATCTGGTCAATACTTGCCTACAGAAATATATCTGGAGGACTCTTAACACCAAACCTTAAAACATTTTCACTTGAAAGGTTGAATGTTACAATCTGTATTTTGAGGAGGATTAAATGGAAGCACAGAAAAAGCTACTTGGGAGTTTGTACAGGGGTTGTGATGGAAGTCACAATGTCAGGGGCTGGGAGGGACCTGGAAATATCATCTGGTCCAAACCCCTTCCAGAGCAGGGTCACCTAGACCAGAGCACACAGGAATGTGTCTTTTGTTTGCACATTTATTCATGCTATGGATTCAGTCTGACCTAAAGGAGCAGTTCCCAGAGTACTCACAATTTTTTGTGCCAGCCACCACAGATCTGCAAGGCTCAGACTTGGAAGGGGATGTGTTTTCCCTGGAATATATGCACCAAAGATAGCAGCACACTGCTAAAAGTTAAGATACTATAGGTAAAAGTTAAGATACTATAGGTAAATTTGAAATTTACTTTAACCAAGATTTTCCATCCTTGCTTATAGACAGGAAAAAGAACCATAGAGAAAAAAAACCTGTATTTAAAAGGTTGTACTGAGAAGTAATTAATGTTTAAAGTGACTGTATAACCATATACAATCAACCTACATAAGTGCAGACCCTCGAGAGGCTTGTGATTAGTAGTTAGCCTTGCTTCCTACCTAACATATTGGTACCTTGAGATGCTATAAACACTATGTACTGCTAAGAATCATTCCCAGTGTGAAGACTTTGTTGCAGTAACTGATTCTTCTAGTCAAAGTTTTAGCACAAAATAGCCCCTCTGTCAGGCTAAATGCCCATAAACATCCCACTTCTGTTTCCTCCTGCTCCTTCCACATGTACCATTGCCCCTGCAAGTCTGTGAGAGGCTGGGATGTGACACTGCAGGTCACAGTGGCTCCTTGGTCTGCAAGGGGGATTATTACTGCATGACATGAAGTGAACTGTGTCTCTCCAGGTCCATTCTGAGAGAAGGAATGTAGCACAGTGAGGTGTGTTCATTTGCTTGTGCTGCCCTCACTCAGGGAATGCAGGGCTGAATTAAAGCATGGGGCATCAGGGCATCAGTTTGTGAGGCTCCTGAATCTGAACTGGCCTGGCCACTCCAGTCCCTTGGAGCGAGCCAGATGCACTGGGCTGCAGAACGTGCACAAAAACTTCCAGAGCTCCCTTCTTAAAGCCTTTGGCCCCAAGGGCTTCCAAAGACTGGCAGTTAGTCTTGATATTTTAAAGACTTTCTTATCTAGAAGTGCACTGTGCAATGCAAACCTGGATTTCTCTAATCCTGAGGGTTTTCAGCCTGGCTTTGTAGCTTGTCCTGGGGGGGGTATCCACCTTGTTTCTCCAACAAGGCTTTGGTTTGTTTCCTTTTTTTTTTTTTTTTGGCTAATTCCAGACCCATTTCTCCTCCTCTTTTTGCAAGAACCTTGAGCCTTCTGTTCTGGTGTTGACTCACCTTCTAGATCTTGGGCCAGCAGAGTGGGGAAGGAGCTGTGCCCAGGGTGGAGAATAGAATTAATTCAAATATTGTGTGGGAATGGCTTTTCTCATGGCCTTACACTTGATTGCATATATAACAAAAATACTTCTTTTTTCTCCTGGGCTGCCATTTTCTCTCTTGTTTCTTTCTTCCTTCCCCTGGCTTCAGACTCTCTCTCTTCATGGCCTCTGTAAAACTACTGTGCTTAAAAAACAGGGTAATTTGTTGGAGATATTTAGTAAAAATCTAATTTGCTTGGGTCAGTGGGCTCATTGGAGATTGAAAGGGATGACTGCAGGTTTGATTACTGTTTCCTTAAACTGCTGAGGGTTCTGACAGTTTGCATCCAAGACAGTGAGTGTGGAAAAGATGAGGATGGAGAAGTGCAGCTTTTTCTCTGGGTCCCATCAGAGCTCACCCAGCCTGGCTGGCTGCTGTGCTGGGAACCCTGGCTTGGGTGTTGGGGCTGAACATCCATCACAAACAACTTTTACACACAAGAATTATAAACAGAAAGTTTCAGTAGCAAATTCCTGACTCTTTTTGGAGTTAATAGCTAAATTTTCCCTTCTTCAGCAAGGCTTTTCCATCTGAAGGAGCACTGAGGTGAGGACTGCCACACACCTGAGAGCTGCAAAACTGGGGTGCTAGGAAAATGGAGCTTTGTGGTTGTTTACTCTTGGCACAGCAACTTCTTTCTTTTTCAATACACCCCTGAGCAAATTCTGGAGTCTACAGCACATTCACATGTGGCAAGAACCTGTCTAGTAGCAGCAGAGGCCAACACATGCTCACAGAAGTACTACAAGTATTGGCATTTGTGCAAAAAGCTCATCAAGCAAACACATCAATTCACATTTGCTTGTGTCTTTTAAGTGTAATTCATGACATGAGTGAGCATAACCATGGGTGAACTTGTTTGGAGTTTTTACTGACTGCAGGGCCATGTACCAAGGTGCTTTCTCAGACATTACTCAGGAAAAACTCAGAGTTTTAACATTGTAGGGTTAATATGCAAAAGCATCGTTCATCACACAGGGTTTTTCTGTCAGCTGATAAAGTTATAATACTTCCATCACCATGTGACACTACTAAAAAATAATGCACTGAAGCACTTTATTTATAAATTCTATTAGAAAGTTTTGGACAAGCATCTTCAAGTGCACTGTAAGAGACTTAACCTCCTCTTTATCAACTGAAAACCAGGATTTTGTTTCCAGCCCAAAATTCATGAAGCACTCACTTAAATCTCTGTTCTTTCACACTTGCCACTTCTTCCCTAGTTATTTCCAGAATTTTAGAACTTTTTCTCCATTTCTAATAACTCAGGGTAGTCGTTCCAAACTCAAAAAAAAGTTGTGTTTGGACAACAGTTGTCACTAACAAAACTGGGTCGCC
The DNA here is from genome assembly GCA_024611195.1 of Ceyx melanurus. Classification (NCBI taxonomy): domain Eukaryota; kingdom Metazoa; phylum Chordata; class Aves; order Coraciiformes; family Alcedinidae; genus Ceyx; species Ceyx melanurus. The sequence continues at coordinate 18,654 of JANHGL010023343.1, read as the reverse complement.
AGGTTCAGAGAAGGAATTTGGGCTTGTCCCATAAAAGCAAATAAGTGGCTGGCCAGTGTTTTGGGTTATTCAAATGAGATCTAGAAAGTAGCTAAAGGGTAGTAAAAAGTTCAGCTTTTACCTAGCACTTTGAGAATACCTGGGAATGTCTTTAATAGACAGGGTTAAAAAAATATTCTTATTTTTTAACAAAGGGCTAGAATGCTTTCTTCTTTCCTTTGCTTTCTCAACAACAAACACAAAAGCAATATCCCCCAAAGCAGACTTGCACCCGGACATGAGATGGAAAACTTATGTTTAGAAAAGCCACCTCCTTTTGCTCAAAGTGGAGAGATGTGCTGAGAAACTGGTACAGCATGACAACATTTTAAACACAGAGGAGACAAGATTTCTCTGGCTGGGATACAACAGAAATCGAACACCAATGTTACAGCATCATATTGAAACAAGCCACATGTAATTAGATGCTTTGAAGTCAAGCCTATATTTTCTTCAGCTTTTTCATGAATTATTGATCCCCTTTCCTCATTAAATGGCATGGCAGGCTCTTACAGCAAATGGACAAGTGACTACAACATTTATATAATCAAACATCCTCTGCATCTGGCAGTAAAACATATTTGCCTGTGAAACTCCCTTTCGGAACTGACATCCCTGTAAAGCAGACTTGCTAGAAAAAAAAAAATCCCATTTCTTTTGTCTCTAAAACACAGCTTCCCTGGCATCATCATCATGCAATCCAGCATTTTACACTGACTGGAGGAAGCAAATATCCCAAAAGCCTGTATCATCCATTGTGCAACAGAACATCCCTCCTCCTTAATGAGATGTAAATAAACTGTCTCACTTACCTTATTTTCTCCATCTCTGCCGCAGAGGCCTAGAAGAAATCAAATAACAGGAGCAAGTGAAGGAGAGCAAAACATTCACTCTGCAGATTTAGGCATAGTTAAGGCTTTTGATATTTTTTTTTCCCCCAAAGGCTTTTGGACAAGTGTCTAGAAAGCGGCGCTGAGCGAGCCCCACATCTGCAGCAGCTGAAAAGAACCTTGGCAGATGAAGTGTGGGAATAATGCAGCAGGCTGCAGGAGCTCTGTATACCCACCAGCCATGGGCAACAGAATGACTCAGTTGGAGCGCCGAGGCAGAAAATGGGGAGGAAAGAGAGAGGAAAAAAATAATAAAAAAATCAAATTATATATATATTTTTTTTTCAAAAAAAAAGAGCAAAACAACCAGCGAGCAGCAGCAGCAAGTAACAGGTTAGTGTGCCTCCCGAGCTCCGGAGGGAAAGTTGAGATGCTGTGCTCCCCTGTGCCCGGTGGGCAAGGCAGCAGGAGCGGGGAGTGACTGTGACTGCATCACACGGGGATGGGGAGTTCAATTCGTCATCCTTCCCGGAGCCCGACAGATGGAAGGGACCACAAGCTCGCCTCCTTCGTGGGAGTTTCGAGTAATCAAATTACTTTTCCTCAAGTAATACGCTCTCTTGACAATTAGCATCTCAAGAGAAGGGAGGCTTTTTTTTTTGGTTAACCCTTTCGCTGCCGCTTAGGCGGGCTGGAGCTGACAACTCTCCGCTAACTCCTCGGGTCCCTCTGCCCGCGCTGCTGCCGCGTTCCCGTTAACCCTTTGGCTCCTCTAGCCCCGCATCTTCACATCCCGGCAGAGCCCTAGGTGCTGATTTCATTAATCTAGCTCCTTTTCTTTTTAGCAGATATGCTGTAAATCCCGATTTATCTGTAGCACGGAGCCTCATTAATCTTTCTGGTGTTGCTTCTATGGGAAGCGTAGTGCTGTTAACCCCTTGGTTTCTTTTTCGGCATTATCAGATCCTTTCTAGTTGCTTCTGTTTCATTTTATCCCACCACTGGCACAGAATCTCATCAATCCTGGTCCCTGCTTTATTGTAACTAAGGACTGAGTGCTCAGGGCAATCCTGCAATCTCCAGGGCCAGATAAATCCCAGCATCACAGAATCTCTTATTTATACCAAAGGCATTGCCCATTAATCATGAACACTTTAAGCCTTATTGATTAATGGCTAACAATCATATCTGAGTTTGAAACAAATTAAAGATTAAAAGCAGGGAAATGCAAATTTAATCAGTTAACCATCAGGAAATTTGTCAAACTGCCTCATAAAACATCCCAAAAGACAAATTGTTGGTTCTTCCTCGGGTCACTCATCTTCCCTTCTGCTCATTTACTTTTGATTGGCCCATTACATAAGTTGTCAGTCATGGTGGTGTTTGCATGATGATTTCTGATGCTCTACATTAAGGATTTGGGGCATTCACCATAACTTGGTACAGAAGAAGCCAGCTGCAGGAAAAACCCTCCCCAGCTTCCCAGTCAGAGCTGTAATGTGCTCCCCGTGTATCTTGGAAACACAGTGTTGCCCACTATAAACCCCAGCTTTTGATATTAAAAAATCTCATTTAGGGACCTGTAATTGCTTTCTCTAATTTATATCTATCCACTGAATCCATGCCTATGCTGTAGGATGCAGAAAATAGTTGGAACGTTGCTGACCAGAAGATGAATCACAGAGGCAATCTCCCTGAGCATGGAAAGCTTTTGGCAGCCCTGTGGACTTGCCAGATAGGGTTTTTTTTCTGGAGAGAAACTCTCAAAAACTGCCCTAATCCTCAAGTTTTTGTTATTTGGGGGAGACTGGGCATAATTTTCTCATGCTGTTATTTTGTCTTGAAGTGTGGAAGTCACCCATGAAAGCAGAGGACTTGGAATATCTTATTTCAGTCCTCCTATTCTGGCAGCATCAACAGATGTAAGGTGAAGCTTAAAAATAAAAATAAAATTAAAAAAAATATATTTTTTAATTTTTAATTTTTTTTTCTCTAACCTTCTTACAGTAAAACCAGTTTCTTTCATGTACCATGGCCAATATTCCTCTGGCCCATTGGGGATGTTGTCCTTTGCCTTTCCCTGACAGCCTGTGCAGGCTCCTCTCTGATGTGGGAGCAATGGGTTCAGCTCAGTCCTCCTTGAGGCCAATCCTTTGACCAAGGTCAGAGGCCTTTCTGGGCTGCAGCACTGCAATGTTGCTTTAATTCTGCTGGGGATCCCCTTCTAGTAAATAAATAGGAGCACATGAAAGGCCTGGAGCTTGTGTGTTCTTCAGGGGAATGCCCTGGCTCTCAGGCTGGTAAATCAAACGAACATATAGGAACTTGAGATGATGAAGAAAAGGAGAGAAGCATCTGTAGAAATGTAGTTTTCATCCCAAATGTTTGATTTTTTGGTCAGATAATTGTGTTTCTTAGGAAGGTCTCTTTTTCATCCTCTCCTCTTTTTATTTTTTTTTCTTCTTCTCTTCATTCTTATTCATTTTCTTCATTTTCTCTTCATTTCTTCATTCCCCCTCTCCCAAAAACCATTAGCAACTCAAAATTATTCCAAAAGTCTGTGTTTTTTTTAAACAGCTGTTTTCACAAGTAGTAATTCCCAGTCCTACATTTCCACATACAGTCTTCTGCTTAAAATACTGACTGGTTTGAAGAATTTCTTTCTTACAGAAGTAGTTGGTGTGGCAAATTGGCCTGGAAGAATTTTCAGGCAATGCCTAAAAGTACTGGTAGAAACTTGATTTGTTTCCAAGTATTTGTAGAAAGCAAGGTGCTGAGCATTTAAAAGTTAATTTTGGGGCAAGTCAGTTGTCTTTATGTATTTATTTTCTTTTAAATCCTACACCTCTGCTCCCTTTCACTTCTGTTTATTCTAGATTGCAAGTCATTTGCTGGCTTGAATGAAAGCTGCAAATGTTGTTAATGGAAACCCAAAGAAATTTTATTGTGGTTTCTTTTCCCTTTAAAATATAATTACTGTTTTTCAAACAGTAGAACAACCTCTGAGTTGTTTTCGAGTCATCAGAGTAAAATAAAAAATACAGTGATCCTCTAATTTTTTATCTCCCCATGTTTGATTCATGAGTCAAACGACAGCAGAATATTCTTAGTCCTTGACATACATAAAACTTAATATAGTGATCTAATTATTTGATTTTCTTTTGTTATGTGTCTATAGTGTTGATTATTGATAGCCTTTTTTTAATAAAATAAAAAATGATGCTGATGGTCCATCTATCATTCTATTTAATTCACATGATTTATGTTAGAGGGAGGTTATTGCTCTGACTCACTAAAGTTGCTTTTCTTTCTTTGGGAAGGAAAGCTGTAAATGACTAAAGTTTTCTGGACTTTACTTTTGTAAACTGCCACAGGTTTTCATTCAGAACTATTTCACAGTTTCTTCTGTGCACACAGTTGCACTGAGGTTCTATTGATAGGAACCACTGGGAGCATTTTCCTTTTCTTTCCTATAGGGTACAATTAATAACATTTACAAACTCCATCATTTGTTAGGATTAATCTTTGATTAAACAATAATTAGGGATTTATTAGTATAGGTTTCAAAGTATAACTCAAGTGATGCCTGAAGAAAGACTAAAATTTACCTATAGAAACTTTAATAGAGCTGTTTGGTTTGGCTTCATGTATTGAATTATCTAACAGATGTTTACAAAAGAAGAATATTTCTGTAAAACTCTTGGAGTTTTATGGAGAGACAAAGAGAATGGAGTCCAGTCAAACATACCTTGCCACCACAGGCCATAAAGCATCTCCACTGCTCTCACAGCCTCTGAAGACAGTTAATCTAGCAAAGGAGAAGAGTCTAGGCACTGATTAAATAAGGCAGAAGTCAAGACTAACATCCATTCTGCCTGCAATATTAGGGAATTTCTTGGGATCATTGGACGTTTTCCCTTGGCAAGAGGAACATCCCACAGACTAGAATGGGAGAGTTTCCTTCAAGTGTGGGAACTTTGCATGTCTGACCTGAGGAAAAGCATCTGTAAACCAGTTTAGACAAAAATAAGCATGAATAAGACAAATCTGTCAACATCAAGAGTAGCATTGCACCTGCCTAGCACTCCCTCTGTATCTGGGACCAACTTTTGATGCTTCTTAGGGTGGAAGAAGGCACCTTACACAGCAAAATTAGGTGAAAAATGGAAGCCCAGGTGTTTGGAACTAACTATATACAACAAAGATGTGACATAAATGGACCCAGTTCAGTCAAGAAATAGACAAATTGTCTTTTTAATTCTGATTCTAACCATTTGACCTTTTACCACTTTATCTGTTTGATCTTGTACTGTTTCTAGGTTTTAAAAAATTATTACTCCTACTATGTTTTTAGATTCCCAAGTGCAGTTAGGAAAACATGTCTCATCAGAGAGGGAAAACAAGCCAGGATTCTTTGACTGCTCTCAGAGATTATACTCCTTCCCCTCAGACATCTCATTATACCTTCTCTGGATCTATTCCAAATTAACTGAAATCTGATTTGAAAGGGGGTGATCAGCACTGTAGATCATGTACAAAACACCTTGGCAGCACCTTCTATAATAATATGAATGCTTCAGTGACTCTAAAGAAAATAAATCTGCAGTTGCATCTTAGGCTTGTCTCAGTCTTCCCATGCTTCTGTCACGTTGGAGGCTTATTGCTATTTTACAGTCTAACAGTGCACATAGATCTCCATTTCTCTGCTGCCTCCAGATGACAGCCTCCATACATGAAACCTCTGCTTTAAATTTAATCCTAGTTCCATTATTGTCCTTGTAAACCAGGTGGTTCTTACACGAACTTCATAATTGTAGCCAATACCTCCAAATGTCTTTATCATTTGGGCAAAATGGTTTATTGACTCAAATAAGCAGTGTTTGTAACATGATGTGTCCAAAAACAACTTCTAAAGTTCCAGTAACCTCTTCCCAACCTGACAGGCTTCTTTTTTAATGTGCTATTAAAATAGCACATTAATAAAAAATGAACAATATTTTCCTTCAGGTTAATATTCTTGAATTAATCTCCATTATGTCAGCGTCAGTAACTCTCAATTGAGCACTTTATTAACTGCTTCATTAAAATCTAGATACATCATGACAGGTTCCTTGAGTATGAAATCAGTTTAATAAGAAATGGGTGGTTTTTTGTTTTAACTTTTCTGTTTTATACCATGTTTCTATATCCTTGATTGCTCAGCTTGCTTGACCATAATGACTTCACCCCTGTTCATTTTCTCTTCACCACTTAGAATATAACTTTTGAATCAATGCACACAGGGAAAAGCTTTGCTTCTGAGCTTGCCACTTCATGCATCAATTGGATTTTGGGCTGGGAATTACCACAGGATTCCTGATATCACCAGGGTGAATAAGCTCTGTTTGACCCTGTATTAATTATGGTCATTTCTGCTAAAGCTTCCTCATTCTTAATCACATATCCTACAATTACTCCCATGTTCACTATCGTTCTCACTGAAAGATGAGGTAAAGTATCTTTTTAATAACTAGACCATATTTAAGTTATTCTGAACTCCTATCTGACCTTCAGCATACTCTAAATTTTCCTTTTTTTTTTCTTCCAGTCTGTATGGCTGAAGATCTTTTTGACACTGGTCTTGTAAAAATCCTCAGCAAAGTCCAGCCTCACTGAAATTTTGGGGAATAACCACAACAGAAATAAAAACAAAAGAAATCTTGGGTGTTTTTCTTATGCTAGGCAAGGTCCTCAGCAGCACATAATGCATGTGTGAACATGTACCAAATAACCACAAATTGAAGCTATAACCTACAGGCTTCTCTTTTGCATGCTTGGGAAAACATTCCGTTCTCAAGCTGTTTTATTTCCTAATATTGCAGATCTTGGTTTTGCTTCCTTAGCTTCATTTTCACTCTATAAAGTCTCAGAGCCACATTCCCAACAGGGGCAAATTAGCAGAGCTCTGGTGAAGTCAAGCCTTGCTGATTTATATCTCTAGAGGATCTGCTCTTAAGTGGCTATTTTGGTGAGTCAAGCTGATTTCTGTCATACCCAGTACTCTCAGCTAGCATGAAGTGCTATAGACCCTCTCAAAAAAAGCAGTCCCAAAAGAACCCCCATCTCTTCTCCGTGCTGCTTGGCAAAGCATCGAGTGAAAATCTAACAAAGACTATCCAAACCAGGAGGCTTCCTGCCTTAAAATGACTGCTCAGGCTCCACTTGAATTTTTCAGAATGCTTTTGCTCCACCAGATGAGGTGAACCTGTGCGTGTAATTAATGTGATGAAAGTGTTTATTTGTATTAAAATAGTCCTTGCAGCCATCAGCAAAGATGAGGATCCGTGGTGCTAGGAGCTGTACAGACTTCTCAAATGAAGAGGAAAGCTGTTCCCAGCTAAAACAGAGCAGCGCTTTTGTCTTGTGTGAATGGATGGATGAATTCAGTTTTCTTTGCAGTTGTTCAGCATCATGTGATGCATAAAAATGACAAGAGGTTAAAAGAGTGAGGTGAAGCCACCCTGCTTGTCCTGCTGACTCTCTCTGTACACTTCCAGCTAGCTGGACTTCAATGTGACCCCACCAGCTATAGTGTAAGTGTAAATATTGTGGGCAGGAGGCTGAGGGGAAAATGCGGTATAACTGGAATCTTTATCTCTTAAACTAGTACAAGGCACTACTAAGTGCACATTGCCAGCATACTTGTTTGGGTGTCTATTTTACAGACATGGGTAACTGTAATTACAGGCATTGAAGTATTTAGCAACAGCAGTTGCCGTTTGAAAAGCTCCTGTTTGTCAATAGATGATAGGAAGTGATATCAGATTGTTAAATACAAAGTGATATCTGAGATAGTGCACCAGGACGTTGCAGTTAATCCTGACTGATTGCTGGCTTAAGGACAGCCATGTAATGAGTGGGACCAAAGTCTGGGTTATCATGACCCACAATTGCATATGAATTCCATATATCTGGTTCTATGCATTCCTGTGTTTGGATCTTTGTATTTCCATGTATATCTCTATATATTGATTTTTTGTTTGTTAATATTGGCAATGAGAAGTGGGAGAGAGGGAGCACAGTGGGAGAACTACAAAATCCCTACATCCTACACTTGTAGAACTCCTGTTTGTTACAAAACATGTATTTTTATTTTTATTTTTTAACCACATCTATAGGTAGGAGTGGTTCTGTGGTTCTGTTAAAGCTTCACCTTTTCTTTTTCTTATCGTGGTCACTACCTTTGTGCCTTGTTATCAGCACCAGCCCTAAAGGAAGGGTTCAGAGGAAGGCAACCAGAATGCTAAGACATTCCTCCTAGCAAAATCGAGACTGAAATGAGTAAAGAGAATTGTTTTCAAGCAGGGAAAGGATGGCTGTAAAGAAAAAGGAAATCAGTTTCCTCGTTCAATGTGGATTGAATAAGTAATAATGGGCTGGAAATGAAGCCAGAAGATTTAGGCAATATGTTAGGGGACTATTTTAATCACAGAGATAGTTATGTACTGAAATGATTGCTCATAATAATTATGGGATGCCCTATCAAGCTTGGGAAGATTTACATCCAGCTTGCCTGTCCTCCCATGCCAAGACAGACACCTTCCATGATCCTTTCTGACTCCGACTGCTCCTTTACAAAGAAAGGTCACCAGAAAGCAGTGCAAACATCTCTTTCAACAAACAGAATTTGCTCTCTGCCTTCAATGTGAGGTGATTCCTAATGCAGCACTGCTTCCCTGGGACACATGCACTGGGGAGGTGAGTGAGTCTCCTGAAAACAGGACATTAGTGTTGATGATTTTTGTCACACGTGGACTCGGCAGTGGGCAGTGAAGAGTAAAATAAACAAGGCGCAGTGAGGTACCCAGGCAGTGTCACATATTTCTTTGAAAAGAAAGCAAAACTTCAAAGCTTTCACTTCTGTCACACAGCTCTGGTGGAAAACAGTATCTGTTTATTGATTCACCTGATTTTTTTATCCCGTTTCTGACCGATGTGTATAGTGCTTCAAAGTCACACCAGTGGGGCTGTAGCTATTTCTGGAACAATGGTTATTCCAGGGAATAAAAAGCCATGGCCTGTGATAGATCATTTGGAATTGTGCCTGTAATTGTTTAAGAGAACTTTGCTTAAGCAATAAAAGAATGAGGCCAGAGAATAAAATTAAGGAGATCCTTGATCTTCCTCCTTCAAACCAATCTCTTTCTTCACCAGAGGAGTAGGATCTTTCTAATAATATTATGGATGAGGTAAAAAAATTCTCCTCAAACCCACAGCAGACTAGAAGGGGAATTAGGATGCTACTTGAATCAAAGGAACTGGTTCTAGTCACCAACTCTGGCTTATGTGCCAGGAAAATCTAAGTATGGGGAAGAAAAGATACCACATTCCTGGAGTGCAGTTGGTTTCTGCTGGTTTTCTTTTTATCACAGGACACCAGTGCAAAACCTACTCTGTACATTAGAACTCCCAGTGGTGTTATTGTACATTAAAAAAATGTATCTTTAAAACAGGCCTAAAAAGTTGCATCTCTCAGTCCTTCACTGCCAAAGTTATAAGGGGTCTTCTGCTATATACCTGGAGGGCAATAGATTGAGGGACCATTAGATATTCCTAATATATATCTGTATAACATGTAGCTGTATACATATATATATATATATATATATATATATATATGGATAGCTCACTGAGAACCTCAAGGTGGTGAATATACATTACCATCAAATTAATCTGTGAGATAAAATAAGGCTTAGAGAGGTAGCTATTTTACAGAGAGCTTAAGTTCCTTCAGGGAATCTCATGCTTGGACAGTGATGTTCAAAGGTAGAAGAGACTGGAACCTTACTCAAGTCTTCAGCTAATTTGCTAACTACTTAATCTCTTTCTTTGCTTCTTTTTAGTCAGGGGATGAAAGTAAGAAAATCTCCCTTTGCCTGCTTCTCTCTGCTAAGAGCCAAACAAGATTCTTACACCAATACCTAGTAAATAAGGCAAAATATTTCCTCAACTGCAGTGCTTTTGGTTTCTGCAGAGCCACAGTGTTGTTTGTCACTCTTGCCATTCATCAGTGGTGTCATTGTAATAATTTTAAGGTGACTTCTACGCTGGGCTTGGATGGCATCTTAATTGCTGCAGGGTCATAAGAGGTCTTTTTTACATTCACTCTGCTGTGCATTAGCATTCTTCTTGGGAGTTCTTTTCTGACAGTTTAAAGAAGTCTTGTTCTTACTCCTACATAAAATGTGGAATTGTTAGGCTTTATTGTGGAGACGTTAAATCAGACTCTGGAGATTCCTTTGTCAAAAAGGAAGCTGGATTGTTAAAATTACATCTGGCTTTGCACGTGTCCCATTTCACAGGAGCACTGAGTCTGTATTATCTAGTGGCTTTGCTTGCAGTGTTTCTTCACACAGTGCTATTTTTAGCTTTTCATCCTGTTGGAATTCAATAGTCTAGTTGTCAAGGCAAGCAAGAGAATATAGCTAAGGTTGAATTTGTCAATGATTCAGCCATCTTCGTTGTTACTATGACTATATAAGCTTGCAATAGTGGGGGACAAATACCACATTTGGGACATTGAATTGCACGGAACTGTCAGTTTTTGAGATTGTAAAGCACCTAAACATAATGGCAAACCAGATGTGAAGCATTATAGAATAGGTAAAAGGTTATCAGAAGACTCTGGGGGGGAAGCTGTGGTTTTCCTGGCAGGAATGACAGCCCTTCAGCTAAGATTTTGCCCTTTTTTCCTCTCCCCTGACCCTCATGTCCCCAGGAGCATTTTCTTTCCTATACCATTACTGATGAAAAGAGTTTGGCTGTATCATTAGATAAGGACCATGAAGGATCATTATCAGAACATTATCTCCTCCTGGTGCCTGATAAAAAGTGAGGGCATTTGTAATTAAACAGAAACAGCCTCCAAATCCATGGAAAAACTGAGTCCAAAGGGCTGCAGACAGGAGTTTAATATTGTGATGCTACACTGAGCAACTGAAAAAGCATGAATGAAAAAAAAGACATTATTTTTCATAGGTGAATACCCTTGTAACATATACCTATTTAAACAGTGTTAAAGGCAATGATCCAGCAAGGCACAAAACCCATATAAAGTTCTGATCACAAAGTGCTATCTGGCTGAAAATACTGTACTCTTGTGCTTAACATAGCTCCTGAGTTGTGAAGAATACAGAACTGTAAGGATCACCAAATTACAGCCCTCAGTGATTTCTGAGATTCTTAGTGACACTGTAATAAAATCACTGGGATTTAGAAGTTATGGGATATTTTGTTTATTTAAGTTAAAATCCTCCCTACACTGCCCTGAATATATTGATAGACACTGATGAGGTCCCTCCTCAGTCTCCTCTTCTCCAGGCTAAAGAGCCCCAGCTCTCTCAGCCTCTCCTCAGCAGGGAGATCTCCACTCCCTCCAGCATCTTGGTGCCCTGTGCTGGACTCTCTCCAGTAGCTCTATCCTTCTTGAACTGGGATGCCCAAAACTGGAGACAGTATTCCAGATGGAGTCTGACCAGTGCAGAGTGGGAGGAGAACCTCCCTTGTCCTGCTGGCCACACTTCTCCTAATGCATCCCAGGATTGATGTTTTGGGGTTGCTCAGGGTTAGAGATTGTGTGTGTGTATGGGAATGGAAATTACTAGCCTGGGGCTGGAAAAAAAACCCTTCTTTCTGAACTGTCTTAAACGAGCTCCCAGCTTTCTTTCTGTGGTGGCTGAAACATGCCAGCACACTGAAACCAAGTTTCTAGATGACAGACACACAAGGGATTATTGATTTTAAAAGAATCTAAAGTGGCGTATTATAAATACAAGATAAAATACCTACTTGGAGAAATCTAACAACTCTTAAAATTTCCTGTTCTACAAATTCCAAGGTAAATCACCGTTTTTAAACAATAAGCCATAAACTTCAGTTGTTTGAGTGCTGTCTGGCAGGAAAACCTGATTATTGTCAGTTTGCTCTTTGCAGTGTGGAAGATTTGCAGGACTGAAGTACTAGTCTCCTAGCAACCACAGATCCTCTAAGAATCTTCTCTTTGATAGTCCCTAAAATATGTTAATGCCACTAGATATTGCAAAATAAAACACTCGAACCCACACCTAATGAAATAAGGAATTTTGATTTGTATCTTCAGAAGAACACAGCACCAGTCTTCAGCTGTGGCACAGTTCTGACAGTGACTCAACCCAGTTTGGGTTGCTAACCATTTTTGTTCGGTTTAATTAGATTCCCATTACTAAATCCCAATAGTGCAAATGCTTATAGACATAACTGTGTGCATGTGTAGTCCCAGTGAACTGCATGTGACTATTTATGTGTTTAATTACTTGCTGGACTGAAGATTTACTGTCTGAGTTTTAGCAGGCAGTATTTTAAGGGGATGCTCCTCTCTCTTCCCCTGGTTATCTACACGCATCTTATTAGAAGATCATTCTCTGACAATCTGTTATACATATGCTGAGAAACAGAATTTACATATTGAAAGCAAAGTTTGAAGCTCCCATCCTCAGGAGAGGTCTTGATTCAGCAATTATCTTGTCCTCAGAGCACTCGCAGAGGTGCAGTAAATCTTTCAGGGTGCAGCCCTGAGAGCAGGAGGGAAATCAAAAAGGAGCAAACATGTTAATCAATTCAAATGCCTACTACAAGGGCCAGCTGCAATGGTGTGCCAAGGGACATCAAAGGGCTGCACAGATGTAAGCCAGCCCAGGATGCAAGACTCTGCATTTAATGTAGAATCCCAGAGGATATCTTCGTGTTGCTGCATTGCTATTTTGAATGAATGAAGCAGGAAGGACCACAGTGTGAGGCAGAACTCGTTGGAAGGCACTGGAACTCCACAGTGCTGAAAAATAAAGAGGGGAGTTCACAACTGGTATGTTAAAAAGGATTTTTCCACCTCAACTTTGCTTTTCTGAAGAGAAATCAAAGAATAAATTGCATGAAATAGTTTCTTAGGAGTCTTGCAATTAGCAAAAATGGACCTTTCCATGTAGAACTGTGCTATAAAGAACACAGAATGTCAGGGGTTGGAAGGGAGCTAGAAGATCATCTAGTCCAACCCCCCTGCCAGAGCAGGGGCACCTAGACCAAGTCAACACATATATTCTACGTTACTGTAGTTGTGATAATTGCACAAAGGGTCGTATTTCTCATCCATTTCTCCCCATTATTCCTTAAGTGTTCGAGAAGCTCAATAGTTCTGTCTTTATTCATTATAGAGGACAAGAAGAAAAAAGCTTCCTCTTTTATTTGCAATCTGATTGGCTTATTTCAGAGTGAATAAAAGATGATGGAGCAGAACTGAAGCATGTGAGCAGCAGTGTTGTGTCTGTCCCCTCTAGAGCAGCCCTGCCTGAGCTCTTCAGTCCAAGGAAGAGAACTTTCCTGCTATTTAAAGCACTTCTATTTGTAGCATATTGAAAAGCTGCCACTAATTTCCATGTAATCAGTAAGGAAAGCTACAGTCAAGTGGAGGGGGATCTTCCAGGTAATAAAGTCCTCTGTAATTAAAGACTGTGGCCTTTTTGGAGTAATTATAAACATGTACTGCTGCTGGATTTCTGAAAGTAATAAGAAATATGACAACTGATTGTGTGTTTGCAGGGAGCTCTGACTTTCAGTAGCTTGGAAAGGCAAGGCAATTTCTTTCAGTGAGTTCTATGATGTGTGCTGTCAGTACATCCAGCCAGTCAGATGATTCCTGCAATAGTCCAAAAGGAAAGCTTTTTACAAACTATTTATTTAGAAGTGAAAAACTAAGATCATAAACAGCACTAAAACATTAATTTCTTTTTCTACTACTGCTTAAGTATCAATGAAAGGGTGATGGAATTTCATGACTGTGAAGAAGTATCTTAATTCCCATGTCATTGTGCAACACAACAGTAAAACTTGTCCCCAGGTCAGGGAAGTTGGTTGATTTCTTGTCACGTGGCAGGTACATTCTAGAGACAGATGATTTCTGAGACCCAGCCCATATGGAAGGCAATGCTGCTGACCAAGGTCAGTCTTCTGTTCACATCCCAGGTGGCTGCCACTGAGACAAGAAAAAGGGTCTGAAATATAAGGAGAGCCTACCAAAGGGCTCTAGAGAGAAGAAGAATGGGAAGGTATCAAATAATGACAGCCTACACCTGCAAACATGTCATGGTGCACTGATGACATTTGAAAGGGAAGTATTGTTGCCTTAATGAGGCATTAGAAGACAAATGAACAAGGACACTCCCTTGCAGAGACAGAGTGCACAGGTTTGGGGAAACCAGGAATGTCTGTGTGGGATCCTAATCAATTAATGAGCAGTGCTTTATAAGCAGAGTCACCACGTGCTAGTTTTCCAGTCAAGGTTCACCAAGCCATTGTGAATTTCTTTTAGGAATTCAGCTAAAAAGATAAATTGATAACTGTAAAACAAAGGTTATAAACAGAGCTTCCCAATATCACCAAATAAACAGAGAAAAAAAAAGAACCAAGAAGTGTGCTTTCTTCAGAGATAAAAGGAGCTGGACTTCATTAAAAAAATATATCACAGACAGTAATACCTGTAGAACATTTATGCTTGACTATGGCAAGGAAATAGGGCATTAAATTATCTATAAATTAAAGATATTGATTGGTAGTGGTCTTTGGTGTGATAATGCAGTTGTGAATATCAGGCAGTAAAGTAATTGCTCTTAAGCAGAAATAAACAAAGGGAAGCTATGTGTTTGCCAAATGCTCTGTAACAAAGTAGGTGGGATTTTGGTACTGAAAATCAGCTTGAGAAATTAATCAGCCTTATCAGGCTGATTGGTCTGATTGCCCTGATTGGGCAGATCAATACACAGTAAAGTATATAAACAAATACAAAGTCTGTAAGGGTGTTTTCCAAAAATAGCTTTCTAAATGTCCAAAAAAGAGAGTCCCCGTGAGAGGCTCAATCTCAAGGTAGAGTTGTACATTTTTACTTTGAACAGTGGAAACATGAGGAACTGAGAGATGAGAAACAGGGAAAAAAAACCCATCTCACCAGTGTAGCAGAATAAAGAATCCACTGAACCAAAAAATTCATATGAAGCATAAAAAGAGAGTGAGATAACTAGCTGTAATGGGGAAAAGATTAAAAAGAACACATCTAGAAAATCTAAGAGTGAATGGAAAAGAAAAAAGTCACCAGTCAAAATAGAAATTTTAGTATGCAATATTAACTACAGGATTACAATCATCATGCCAGGAACCTTTTTTTTTTCCACGTCCACAGTAGGAAAATGCCAGAGCAAGTCAGAGAAAGCCCATCCTCTGATGTCTTTTTTTTTTCCCTCAAATGGGAAAGGATCTCATTTGAAAGCCTGAAATTCTCCCTCTTGATCTCTGTGTGATTTTTGCTGTCTGATTAGGCTGTTTCCAGAGTTTCATCCAAGAAGCATCTTCCTCCAGAGGAGAGAATTTGCTTTAAATTCCAGTTGGATATTAGTGTTTCTCGGGGAGGGGACAGCATCCCTCCTCTCTCCTCACCCAAAGCAGGGATTTGTCTGTGAGATGCACATCAGATATCACCAAAAAGGGTTTGAGACCATCTTCTCTCTAGGCTCCAGTGAGGTCAGGCTGCTGGCTCTAACTGCAGAGGAAAATGAACCCTAAAAAGGAATATTTAATGCTGTCAGGTCATTCTTTCAAAGCCACGATGTTTCTGAAACTTCATTTGGAAGAAACCAAGGTTTATGCGTTTAATTAATTCATTATTCAGCCATTAATAATGGATGTTGCAGATCCTTCCGTATTTGCCTACCACTATATGCTCTTGCCTTCAGCTTGGTGATCACCTCAGTGCTCCCCTCGTTCCTAATATTCCACGTTAATTGTCTCCCAGGGTGTATTTTGGAAGTTGTGGCTCCTGGTATCACAGCATCTAAAGGTCTTACCCCTAATGTTTCACAAGAAAATGTATGAGGTGATGTAGTGAGTGATTATGGAATAACCTCTAAGTAGGAACTAATTTCCTAACTCCTTTCAGGTAGAATTTGGATTATATTTTGCTGCCTGAGGATTTCTACACCTTCAGATAAATGTCTAACCTTCCTCTGATTCCTATTGATCTTTTAGACCTTCAGATTTTGTGACAATGAGCTTATTGTTATTATTTGTGACATGAAACTCTGTTTAGAAATCCCTTCTTTTGATCAGTTTTTAATTTATTACCTTCCAGTGTCATTGAAGTCTCTCATTCTTGCATGAGGAAGGTAGAAAGTGGAGCAGCTGACAATCATTTTTCCACCCATAGTTTAGTACACTTTTCTCCCAAACTTAATCTAGTCTTTTCACTGTCTCTTCCCAAAGTCATCTTTTAACTACTTGGAGTTCCTGTTTCCTAAAACATTCTGTTTCTTCCTGGTGGTGGGGATATGAAGATCAGAAATCATTTCAGACTGGAACTATAAGGCCACAAAAATTACTATTTTTTTTTGCTACCCACTTATTGTTATAGCAATATATATAGTATAATTATAGCAATATATATAGTAGCAATCTTCCTACTGGCTTTTTCATGAGGGTTTTTTTGTTCTGTTCCTATCTTTTCCCCCCAATAAATTTAGATTTCTTGCTACCAAGCACACTTGGATTTGTCAGTATTGAACTTTGCCTTCCCTTGTGCTACACCTTCATTCAGCTCTGTTAGTTCTCCTTGAAATCAATCATCTCTTGATTTTCCTGGGTAAGTTTGTGCTTATTTATTTCCTTCACTCTTCAGCTGCTTTTCCTACATTATTGCTACAGTATGACTCACTAGTCACCGTGCTAACTTATTATTATTAACCTTTCACTTTTTTTTTTTAACCTTTTGGACCATTTAGTCTTATTTTTCTTAGCTTGTTTTGAATTACAACAAAACTTTACTTCTCCCTCACTCCTTTCTGACTTCTTGCTTCAGCTAATGGGAGCTCATCTTCTCTACAGAGTTCCCCAGGAACTAGGAAATTAAATCTCTTCCTATGCAAATTAATTTCCTCTGGCTTGGGATAATTCTGAGATCTCTCTCCAATGCCATCCTTGAATTTTTTGTCAGTCTTTTGTACACTGATCTTACCTATTCTGTGTGCAAAATACCTCTTTAATATTCCTATCCCTCTAGTTTTAAATCAATTTTCTGATGCTTCTTCTCAACTACTTGGTCAAAACTCCTTGATCCTCAGCAGAGTCTGTTTTAAAGTCTCCTAGTCTATGACCTTTCCTTCTGATGCCTAGATGTTTGTGTTATCCATGTATTAATCATATTTTAAGAAGGTTTTCTTGCAATCATCACTGAAAAGTCTTAATATTGTCAGGCAGCTGGGTATTCCTCCCATGAAAAGCATGATAAGGCAGTGGTAGGAGAGAGAAAATGCAGCCCGAGGTCTCACACGACATAGAATCAGGATTGCTGGGGACTTTTATGTGAACATAAAAGCATGGAAAGTTGCCTAAAATTAACATCAGACAAAAGGTGACATCAGTTCTGCTTCAATATGACGCTAATTCAGAAGGAAAAGCATGTTGTGGGAGGAGATGCAATAATAAATAATTTATTTTCATAATAAATTCTGAAATTTATTATCAGATAAACATCTTGAGGGCAAAGCACTTCAGGAAGAACTACTGCAATTCCTCTTTGGAAATCTTGAGAAAAATTGCATTAATTGAAACTAACAAAAGTATTTTAAAAGTATAAACAAGGTAAAGAAAAGCATGTTCCTAAAAAAAAAAAAAAAAAAGATATATTTTTTTCCAAAAGAAAATAAACAAGTCATGCTTCCATTCCTTTTAAAACAAACAAACAAACAAATCCAAAAAACCCCACCAACTTATGTAGATAGAGTTTTAAATGAGCTGTTGCTTTGAAGATATTCTTACCTCTATACTAAGTAGTTTAGTTGTATAAATTATTAAACGTAGGGCTGTGAAGTTCTGAACATTTATCAAAATATTTTGAATTGATGCTGGGTAAACTATTAATAACCAAAGTCACAGGAGCAAAGCTATTTTTAACCAAAGGAATTCTTAACATTCTTTATAATCAGAAATTAAAGCATCTATTTCCTTGTGAAATTATGCAAAACACGTTGTACACAAAGGTTGTTAGCAGTGCCAGATTTATTTTTTCTTTCCCATGGCTCCAGAGTGGAAAAGCAACATAATCCCTTTCCATTAAGAAATTAAAGACTCGGATAAATGTGACCTCCACGGGATGTGCCCTGCATCCTGATTGCCATCTGAACTTTCTCCATCCTCAATAATAAGTGGAACTGGTCACTTCTCAAGGCATTTCTAGCCCGAGCAGCTCAATGGTGCTGAGCTGAGCAGGAGGATGAGTGGCAGCAGGGCTTTGGAGTGATCTGAATCTGTCTTCATGGAGGGGGGACAAACTCATGTGAGATGCTGCAGCAGGGCTCTGGAGTGATCTCAATCTGTCTTGGGTGAGATGCTGCATCCTTGCCAGGCTGTCTGCTTGCCCAGCTCATAGGGGATGAGATCCCAGGGAAACTACCTCATCATTTAGTCCTGGGAGTCCAGCCCAAAGTCCCTGCAAGCAGCACTTGTCACATGCAGGTTTTGGTATAGAGGCCAAAGAATAAGGGCCAGTGGGTGACTCCAAGAACATGCAAGCCCTTGTCTGCCTGTGTTTGTTTCATTGCCTTGAGCATCAGAAAGCACGATGCCCCACAGTGAGTGTTTGCAAGGTTAGGCTCCCAAACCCTACTCCTTTGCCTTTGACTTCATGTCTCAGTCCTGAGGAGTTCCACTCAGAATTATATATTATTTTTATATA
>JANHGL010023342.1:73026-91588 GCA_024611195.1 Ceyx melanurus | reverse complement strand
CAAAACTGGACACAGTACTTGAGGTGGGGTCTCACCAGTGCAGAGTAGAGGGGGAGGAGAACCTCCCTTGCCCTGCTAGCCACACTTCTCCTAATGCATCCCAGGATGCCATTGGCCTTCTTGGCCATGAGGACACATTGTTGGCTCATGGTCATCCCCCTGTCCACCAGGACCCCCAGGTCTCTTTCTCCAGAGCTGCTCTCTAATGGTAATAGTAATGAGCACTGAGTTTTACTAATTTAATTTACTTTTAATATTTTCTGTGTGTAATTTCACACACTATTAAAAAGTAAGCCAAGCCCCTAAAATGGTAGATTGCACAGCCCTACACTGACAGCTCTGTTTTTCATAAGTAAATCAGGAAAACTCAGATCCTTGGGGCCAGTTATGGATTTCCTTTGACTGTTCTGTCCAGATGTTACTGTATTGCAGGACTGTGGTATGTTCATATTATCATTTGGTGTTAATGGGAAAGAGGAAAGGAATTTAAAACCCTTCCAGTCCCTTCCCCCTGACACCCCAAACCATACCTAATTCACATTATAAGCAGACTTAAATCTATCAAATTAATGGAGTAAGTAACAACCGTTAAGTGGCACAAACACTATAGGTGGTTGAAGGTTCAAATTTTCTCGGTGAGTTCAAGAGTTCTTTACTGACAGCACCTAAATGTAGAACTAGAAATCTTGGATTTCTTTCACCCCTATAATTTTGAACCACCATCTCGAAGTCTTGTCTAGCCTTTATAATTATTTTTTCTCATTCCTTCTTTCTTGTTCACCGTAGATTGTCCTCCACAACCCCCACCATTGTCCCCCAATCCAGACATTCTCATTTTGCTTGCATTTATGACACCAATCTTCATCCCAGTACTACATAACTAAAATAGAAAGATAGATGGTATTATGCTTGTGAATACTAAATGCATTTTCTAAAGACAAGAAATTCCAGTATTTCAGACAGAATTAGAAGTTTTAAAACTGGGTATTATTTTGAGACTGTACATAAGTATGAATGGTATTTATTGTGGGCAATTCTTAATTGTTTCCAAATGACAAACTAAGGAAAGTTGAAATTGCTGTCTGATTTTGGCAGTGAAAAAAGAGAGGAATCAAAGCTTGAATGGTGTCCCTACACCTTTTAATGGGTGAAAAGTGTCACCCATTGCATATACTACATATATTCATTGTGCTCATACATCTTTTTTCTCGGGTGACAATGGGAAAAATACCACATCAGGAAACCCTCTAAAGTAAAACTGTGATCAGTAACATCAAGCCAAGATAAGATACTTTTACTGCTTTAGTTTTCCTCCATAATTACTGATGTAATATCACTAGTCATCACAGAACTCGTATTATGAAGCATGACTGAAAAGATCTGGGTTTATGAGAATCTTATCATGAAAGACTAGCATAGTAAAAACTATCCCACTTGTGTAACTGCTGAAAATTGCTTTTGGAATTTAGTCCAGTAAAAAAGATTCAAGAATTCTTCTTGAAAATTGCATGAGAACAGAAATTATGAAGTATTTCCAAAGTGCCACAAGAAAGATATTTTTAGTGTATTTTGATAATTAGGAATAGATTCTGTGGCAAAGGTATGACAAAGAAAATATGGTACTGCCCTGCATCTAAATGGGTGGTTACCAACTTATCTAGTAAAATAAATATATGTGGCAAATGACACATACCTATTTAATGGCACTTTGAGTTCATGTGAAGTTTGGCAGTGTAATAAAAGTCTTATCTCTTGCCTCCACTGTTATTGCACAGATTTAAACTGCTGTCTCAGGGGCAGTTTTACTATCTTTTTCAATCTCTCCCATAAAAGTGAGACTTGATTTGCTGAGCATGAGAACAGATCAATAAAAACTGAGTTATACAGCAGATTAGATCACTAACTCTGAGATCAAAGATGTTAAAAACAAGTTGTATAGGAATATATAGATCAAAAGATCAATTAAAATGTACTTGTTTGTAAGGCTCAAAAGAAATATCCTTATATGAAAAAAAATACTGAAAAATTGGCAGTTTTATTTGTTTTATCTAGAAAAAAAAAGTATAATTTCTGAAAAAACAAATACACAATTTCTAATGATAAAGTATTATTATTTTATATTTCAATTATTCTAGGGAAATTTTCTTACTATCATATCAGAAATCTATTTGCATCTAATCTAGATTTTTAAAAGGCATTCAAATTTCAACAATGAAAGAGCTATGATTTCTGAAATATTTTGGAGCTACAGACAATACCCTAGACAAGGATCTCTAGATTTCTATATGGTTTAAATATGGATTTTTTTTTTAAATGAGGAGTCTATTAAAAAAAATTTGTTTCTGATTCATCAAAGAGGTATTAGTTTATTTGTATGGGTACTGTTCATAAGCAGTTAATTAAAAGAGACGTTACTGTTAGGAAATTTTAAACAAATTTGTGCAAAGCTTACACATAGACACATTCAATGGGAAGTATGTTACCCATAGTATAAACAGATATTTTGAACAGCTCTGTCTATTTTTCTCTATCATGAAAGTATCAGTTTTATTAAATGACTCACACTGTAATGGTTTAGATAAAAATTTCATCACAGTATTATAAAATATGAGTCAATTATTTTATTGATAAATTTACATAATTTCAACTCATGATAATGTAATATTAATTTATAACAGAATAGTTCTTTTTATTTCCAGTACAGGGTAATATCATTCCTACATGAAGAAGATGAAAAAATAAAACTTTCTTCTTTGCATGAGATTCTTTATTGACTTTTAAAAAAATTAAGTAGCAGTGTTAGCTAATTCTCTAAAACTAAAGATTCAGAGTGTGTGATTCAAATACTGATTTCATTACTACTGCTATAAAGGGGAGGAAACCAGCAATTTTTTAAAAGGTGGCATATCTGACATAGCTAACAAAAATATCACTGTCACTAGAAGGCAGGGTCCTGGGGCCAATCTGCAGTTTCTGTTGTTGCACAAGTATATTCCATATTCTTGAAAATCAGAACTGGAACATCATGATTTTTGAGCCTTTAAAATTCTTAGGTATGGTGTAGGCAAACAGTAGTTCAATAGAAACAATACTTTGTACTCACTTAAAGGTAAGGAATTTATATATTGATTCTTTTCTGCAGGCATTGTTAATCAGACAGCTGATTGGCCTATACAAACATATATCAATTGCTTAATATAAAAATCAGAAAGATAGTATTTTCTCAGAAAAAAAACAAGTCTCATGAATTATAGAATCGCACTAAATATAACACATTCAGTTTATGATTTAAAACATAAAAAAGTCATTTCTTGGATTGCTTTGACTCCAGTGAATCAGTTTTCCTTTCCATGTTGTTTCAGGTTTTGCCTGCTATTCACTTTCTGAAGTATAGTGGAATGAAGGCACTTAATGGACCCACAGCCTTTTTTTTTTTTTTTAACGAACAGATTTTTCTGTTCTAAAAAAAAAAATCACACTCTTTCTGGTATATATGGCAGATGATGAATGCTAGGTACAACAGAAAACTAATTTATTAATTCCTTACTTTGTCTTTTTTATATGACCAGTAGGATTTTTGAGGGCTACTGAACACCCACGATTTGCTGCAGTATGCTCAGTAAAAGTTGTCAGTTCTACCACAGACCTTTTTTCTTCAGCCAAGAAATATGGAGCATCAGTTCTCAGTATCATCATTCAACTGACTGTGTGGTATCCCAATTGTGCGAATAAACACTTCTCTCAGGATTCTAAATACAATTTTGGTCCTGGAAGAGTAGGTTAGTCATCCGTGGTTTCAAGAACTGGGGAATGCTATGCTCATTATGAGCTTGGTTATAGGCTTGACTGACAGGTTACTGAAGAAGGAAGGAAAAGGGTTTGTTTTCCCATGACAATGGGAATAGGTGACTGGCCTGCTGTTTGAACACCTGTGACAGTGATTAATCAAATTGTACTTACATAATGATAAATGACAATAATTGTGTGAAATCTAATTTTTTATTGTTTATATTTTAATTGAAGTAAGTATAATTTTGTAAAAAATAATTACAATGCAAGAATTATCACTAAATTATAGAACACAGAAGATGAATGTACACAGGGATCCACACAGTATAAGCAGAATGCAATAACTAAGATTGTCCTATTGTTCCTACTTGCAGAGGAAATTTTCTACTGAGGTGTTTCTATGTTTTTTTACCTAGATAGATGATAATGACATTTCACATTTTCACTGACTAGATAAATGAGAAGTGGTGATAGTAGTTATGGTGGTAGAGAGAATATTCATTTAAGTAATGTTAAATTGCAAGGCATTTCTTTTCCCAAAGGAAAGAACTGGAGGCAGTACTGTGCATATCGCACCTCCCTCTGCCAGAAGACTGAATGCTCTTAATTGAATCTGGTGTGAAAGAAGCTGAAAAGAAACAATTCTCATGTTAGAAAAGATACCATGATGTTAAATTTCTAAGAGTCTTCTTCAAAAGAAATAGAAATGCAAACTTTTATCTACTTTGATAATTAATTATATAACACATTACATACATTTGAAGCGAATGGCTGAAAATGCATCTTGAATTGATAACAGAAATTAAAATTGATGTAGATTATATGGAGAAATTAAAATAAAAATAACTATTTACAAAATACAAATTAATATACAAGTGTTAACAAAACAGGTCATTGAATATTGATCTAATTTTCATGAAATAAAATTTGTTCTAAATGTGATATTTACCAAATGTAGCAAATTTAGTTATGTAATTAGTACTGACAGAAAATGATAAAACTAATTACTCTATAAGCAATTTACATCATTAAGTATTTTACAGTTCTATATATGCGTCAGAGTTTTTTTGTGTTTAGTTTAAATAATAGTAAAGGAGGGAAAATCAAGGTTAATTGACATCTTAAGTATCTCAATAAGAACAGAATGAAAACAAATTTGGAAGATTAATTCAGTGCAAGTTCTATCATGAGTATTGATGGATATATACAATCCACATTTACTGTTAACCTCTTATCACCTCAGTAGTTGTTACTGGTGGGGATGTCTCTTCTCATGCAATTCTTTATAAAGACAGCTGTGTGATTCCAGAAGGACATTCCACAGAATGGGAGAAAAATCCACGATCCCTGCATAAACACTAAATTAAAACAGTAAAAGGCAATGCTATAGATGTGAGAACAAATCTCTATACCTGTTTAATCAAATTGATCACAGCCTCGATATTGTGACTTGCTTTGACCATTGTCAGAGATGTTTTAGGTCAGATGCAGAATGGACATTTTGATATATTTACATTTTCTATGAAAGACAATACATGTTTTCCAGTATCTTCAGTTTGGCCATGTACTACAGAGACTAATGCAAGATGCTCTGCTTTACCTCTCAATTTGCTGAATTTGGAATATTCATTGTTTGATATGGCTAACAGGAACTAAGGGGGGGAAATAATAATTCAGATATATGAAATGGACTTAGATTTCCATTTATGTTGTATCTTTTCCATTTTTGTGCTTTTCTCCTATTACTGTTGTTATCTTACAAATGTAACTCCTCAAGCCTTTTCCTAAACAGAACTATGAGGATGGGGATAGGTGATGGAATCCCACTAGATTTCTATTTTTCACTAAAGAACTTCTTACTCTGAAAAGTGAGTAAATTGTTCAATATACGAAAACTAATGAAAAATGCAATCCCCCACCAATCGTCTCTTTCCATTTTTCTGCTAATTTCCTTCATATATAATTTTATTTTTGTTAAATTATGTTGCTCTTTGAAGCCAAGACTGCATCTTCATATATTTGTAGAGAGCACCATCATAAGAAACAACAGAAAAAGAAGTTAAATGTTGTTTAGCAACCATGAATCTGTAAATGCATTGTCTAAATATCAGGTTTGGATCTTCATTGATAGCAATGTTTAGAAACATTTCTTTCTAGATCAGGAGAAATGTTATACAGAAAATTAAGTCTTATGAATTTCTATTTTTTCTTCTATCAAATGCCATTTTTTCTAATATTTTCTTAAAGCAGCATTTCCTTCTTTGGACAGAAATCACAAACACAAAATGTAGCAGTGGTTTAATTAATGTTTAATATAAGATATGTGAATCGGTGCCATGGTTATGCTTAATGGAAGAATTTTCCTATAAATAACATATTCCTGTGTGAAATCAAAATGTAGGCAGGCTTTTTTAGAAAGAATATTGTGAGGTTATATCTTGCAGCTATCAATGAGCCAAAAAATCCGGGCTTGCTACTTAAGGATGCTGCTAGATAGACCTAATTGGAATTAAAAAAGGGGAAGGATTTAATGTGCTCAAGAATCTTTGAACACTGTGCCTGAATTGAAAAGCCTTGTTTCAAGCTAACAAGCAACAGAAATAACCAGAGGAACTTCTTTGTTTGCAGGAAAAAAAATGGTAGAATTCAAAGACATATTTTATTACTTTTATATTTGATACAAGTAGTCATTGTTTTTTGTTAAAAAAAAAAAAACAAAACAACAAACAACCAACAAAAAAAAAAGTAAAAAGCTGAGCATTCATAAACCATTGTGATGTTATGGCACTGTAGTCTGCTTCTGTAGAAGAGACAAAAAGAAACAACGTAACCACAGCTATTTTTCAGCAAGAAATTAAGACTAGATCTTCCAGAAATTTTAAAAACATTCTGAGTGGCAGTCCTACCTTTCAGTATATTGACTGTACTCCTAAGCTCAGGATTTCTCTCATCCTCCAGGTCATTGATAACAGTGGATAAAGTGGGTAAGTGCTAGAATAGAGTCCTTAGGCACTACACTCCAACTGTCCACCCAGAAGAGTAGAATCAGTCCATACACTGGAGTGTGATGAATCATTCAGTTTACTCACATGTCAAGCATTCCATCTGTCTGAATGAAAACAAGATTTGTTACAAATTACACTAAAACAAGTTGACTCCTCAAGCAACCAAAAAGACGTGTATTAAGCAGGCAGGTTAAGGAGCATCTGAATTGCAAGAAATTCCTAACTCCCAACTATGTTAAGAGGCAGGTTCTTTTTTTCATTATTCTCACAATTAACAACTTTGAGCAATATTCTTAATTGTAAAGAGCTATGTATACATGTGTATATACATTATATAGTATATAATGCCGTTTATATTTATTTTGTGTGTTTATATTTATTATATGTGTTTTGTATGTGCACACACACACATATATATATAAACTATCTTCATTGACTTATAAAGGTCAGTTTTCACTTTTGCATCTATAAATAATCCCTTTCTTTGTATGTTTTTCAATATGATCCTAACCTCTGTCATGAAGTTTTTCCCTCTTCCTTCCCCTAGGTGTACCCAAGGAGATGAGATTAATCACATTATATTGCAGTATATAGGTACTTAGCAGTTCTTCATAATATCTTGATGCATATAATAGCAAAATTGATAGCATAAGTACTGTGAGGAGTTCCAGGTGACATGTGCCTAGACTTGGATCTGTGTTTCGAAGATAAAGTTAATGTTAACCAAGGTAAGTTAAATATTCTAAATGAGCTTAAATTTAAATTTAGAAAGATTGCTGACAGGCCTAACTTGGAGGTTTAGTCAGGATGAGTATGAATCACAAAACAGAGGATGAACGGATAATCCTTACTATTCATTATAAATTTGTGCTGCTAAAATATACAAATTTGTGAAAACTCCACAGCAAGTTACTATTAAACTAGGCTGCAAGACTAACTCCAGGGCTGTCTGAAAGAGGGTGTAGTAACCTGTAGTAACTGTAGGTAACCTGGCCAGTTACCTACTTTTTTGAGGATGAAATCCTGGGAAGAGCTTGTAATTGTCTTTCTCATTTTTTTAACACACCAAGTATTTTGGAAGCACTAGAAGGATGATTTCTCTCTAGAGACACTGCTGTCAAGAGAAAGTCTACTGCTTAATGAAATTCCTATTGTTAGTGAATACTTGAAAAGAGGGGTAGTTTCTAATTTTGAAACATTCTGGTCTGCTGCCTGACAAGTCACACATCATGTACTCTTCTTGGGAAGGCAACCCAGTAGCAGAAAAATCTCTGCTCTCCAGTGTCTGTTCCCACATGGAGAAACCACTCTTGAAGCCATGTTCCCAGGTTTTCTTGAACAACTCTAAAAGGTAGCAGCTCTATCTCATATA
Organism: Ceyx melanurus; assembly: GCA_024611195.1. Classification (NCBI taxonomy): domain Eukaryota; kingdom Metazoa; phylum Chordata; class Aves; order Coraciiformes; family Alcedinidae; genus Ceyx; species Ceyx melanurus. The sequence goes on along the minus strand of JANHGL010023342.1, from coordinate 83,422 downwards.
AGAATTATTGATGCAACCTGGTTCTGTGAATCTGATTCATTATTATTATTGATTAGCCAGAAAACTGTTTTCTAGCACAGTACACAGACCATCCCAGAACAGTATGTGCAACATGAGTCTCAGCTTGCTCTCACCTCATACTTCCTGACACTAAAGGTTACATCTCTGGGATGTGCAGTGTAAGAACCCAGCCTCTCTCCCTCCAACTTGTGCAACACAGATCTTTCCACACCTCACTGAGAAGTTGTGTGCAGTGGGCAGTACTTGGGGAACAGAGCAAGAGGTGGATTCAGATGCTGTGCAGGACATGCAGTGCTCAAGGCTGCTTCCCCATGCAGTCCCTGGCTTTCTTCCTGAACTGCAGTCACCAAAACGGTATATGACCAAGACAGTGAAAAAGTTACATTGTCTTAAGTACCAGAGAAAAACAAATTAGATGATTATGCGGTATTTCATTTCTCAAACATAGCCATGTTAATATTAGTTTTGCAGCTTTTCTTGTTCTTGAGTAAGAACATGAAAATATTGTGTGTGATCTGCACAAGAGGAAGCACTTTGTATTATATTATTTCCTGAAGCTAAGGCAAGGTTTATACCAGTAAATAGGGCTCAGCACAAGAGTGAAGCATGAGATGAAATCTATGAATAGTGTTTTTCAAGAACCTTTGTTTCTCTAGATTGTGTTGGGCCTTTGAGTAATGTGGATGCCTTTGAAGAATACCATTGCTATTCTTCATCATCAGTCACCAAGTACAACCATGATTCTTGCAAAAAGACATGAAAGCCCAAACTGAGATTGTGTGGTCACTATCACATAAACATACATATATGAAGGCAGTGTAAAAAGGGGAGAGCAGAAGTATAATAATAATTGCAGAAACTAAATCTAATGTTGGGTGAAAAAAAAAATATTTTATTTTCTCATTTGTTTTCTGAAGCAATGGTTGCTTTTGCTGGGGAGAAAATACCCCAGCAACCTGCTCCCTACATCCCCAGTCATAGTAAGGATCTCCCAGTCTTGCCATCACCCACACTCTGTGACTCACTGACAAATTTGCAGAGCTTTTAATTCTGTGCAAATGGGGGGAAGACACTTTTGTTAGAACCCAAATTTCTAATGGTACAAACATTCCACATACTGAAATGGCTGAATACGAGTAATTTCTGATGTAAAACTAATAACAAATATATCCAAAATTTTACATAAAATCCTTTACAAAAAGAAGGTAAATCTTAGTGTAATTTTGGATTGAAATCTGTATTCATGTACAGTGAATGCTTTTTTTACATGCTCTTTTACACACACACACACACACACACACACATAATAATCTTTTAATGTATTAGCCTTTACCATCACTAGAGAAGAGTGAATTTGATATGTGACTCTAAAATCAGTATAATGTAGAATCAACAGACATATCTGGGATTCTGTCTTCAGGTTTTGTTATTATTTTGGTTTTTGTTTTGTTTGGGGTTTTTTTGTTGTTGTTGATTTTCTGTTGTTTATTTTTTGTTGGGTTTTTTTTTTTTGTGACAAGTACATTTATCTTCTAGGTTATTCATCATACCTAAAATGTAATTGAGAATATAGACGTACAACAGTTCCTGTCTGCTTTGTAGGCATCTCTTTGTGAGTGTATATACAGTGAAAAAAAATGCTGGCATGTTAACACTTCATGCTACTTCATTAAAATATTTTAATTTATTTTAATTTTTAGTTGTTTTGAAAGGAAAGAGATTCTAGACCTCATCAGAGTAAAACATATGTAAATAGGAAGAAAATTACATTTTCAAGGATTTTAAGAATCTGTTCTCTTTTATTTGAGTGCGGATATATTTCTAACAAACAGGTTGGTTTGTAAGCTCAGTGTGCAAACAAACGTGCTTTTTGAACTTTATCATACTGACATCTATTGTTACCAAAGCATATGATAATTTCTGAAGACATATTTAGGAAAATTAATTTCAGCAGTTTGCTTAATAAAAATGTAAAAATAAATAAACATGCTAAAGAAGTCGCTATTTCTATAAGTAAAGAAATACCTATACCTAATTGCATTTTGTGTTTAAGAATAGGCAGCTTGTCCTGACAGTATTCTCCAATACTAGATGGATAGATAACAGTATATAACAAGGGTAACTTTATAGCAGCAGCTTCAGTAGAACTGATATAATTTGCTCAGTTGGATCTTAGCATCTTATCTGTGCTAGTAAGATAGAGTTTAAAGACATCCCAGGAGCTGTAACAATGTTACATAACATTGTAAAAATCTAATACCTTACAGGCTGGGAGATGAGGTGCTGGAAAGCAGCTCTGCAGAAAAGGACTTAGGGGTGTTGGTGAATGAGAAGCTGGACATGAACCAACAGTGTGTATTTGCAGCCAAGAAGGACAATTGTATCCTGGGCTGCATCGAGCGAAGTGTGGCCAGCAGACTGAGGTAATTCTGCCCCTCTACTTTGCTCTGGTGAGACCTCACCTGGAATACTGCGACCAGTTCTGGAGCCCTCAACACAGGAAAGACATGGACTTGATGGTGGGGGTCCAGAGGAGGGCCACAAAGATTATCAGGGGACTGAAACACCTCCCTTATAAGGACAGGCTGAAGAAGCTGGGGTTGTTCAGCCTAGAGAAGGCTCTGGGGAGACCTTACATATAGCCACCTTTCAGTACCTGAAGGGGGCCTACAGGAAGGCTGGAGAGGGGCTGTTTGCAAGGACTTCTAGTGAAAGGATGTGGGATAATGGGTTTAAATTAGAGAAGAGTAGATTTAGACTAGCTATCAGGAAGAAGTACTTTACCTTGAGGGTGGTATAACAGTGGAATAGGCTTCCCAGGCAGGTGGTTGAGGTCCCATCCCTGGAGATATTCAAGGTGAGGTTGGACAAGGTTCTGAGCAGCCTGGTCTAGTTGAGGGTGTCCCTGCTCACTGCAGAGGGGCTGGACTGTATGACCTATGGAGGCGCCTTCCAGCCCTAACCATTTTATGGTTTATGATTCTACCTTGTTTTACCTATATCCATTACCATTTCATGCAGACAGTAACTGTCCCAAATAAATGCATCTTGATTTGTGAGGAAAACATATTTGAATGAAACAGAATTATAATTCATTGTCATATATAAATATTCACATATTCTCCTTTCAACATTGTCTTTAAGAATATTTGGACATATTATCTGCCAATATATCTGATTATAAAAAATCCACAAATATGAAAAAGTACAGTATCTTCCAGAAATCACAATTAGACTTGTTCTGGTTCACTAGTGGGGGCAGGGGGAAACAGAGAATCATCAAGCTTGTTAAGATTTTCCTGAAAAAAACACAAAAACAAAAATAAAAACCACAACACAACAACAACAAAAACCAACAAAAACAACACTGAAAATGCTTTTACTTTTGCCCTTGTCCCCTCTGTGGAATTGTGCACTGTTCATGTACACCACTGAGGAAAAATATGTTAACATAAAGAGAGCTGGTGAATCACAAAGGGGAATTCTTTATGTAGCTTGTTTCCATATGAAAGTAGCAACATTTGTGAATAAATGGCTTGCAGTATTTTTTATGAATTCATCCCTAAGTGCTCATGATTGTCCTTGGTATTCAGTTTTCAGTCATTAGGTAACGTTGAAAGAACAGGAGGAAAAAAGGAAACATTTTGTACCTGTGGAACTCACTTGGACAACAGTTTTAGTAAAATAGCTACACACTTTTCTCTTTTTGTTATAAATTATGTAGGGACAAAATGATGTGTGATTCAATGAAAAGGCAAATAATATATTTCTGAAACATTAATAGTCAGTACCATACTCCAGCTAAGGGGGAAAAATGTTACACTGATTTATATTCACCTTCCCATCTTCACTAATCTGGCTGTTGTCTTGATAGAATCAGATTGTGTATGGAAAAGGAGACGATGTTTCTCTCATCTCCAAGTTAATAGTGTTTCACTTAAAAAAAAAACAAACCAAAAAAAAACAAACAACAAAACCAACAACTTTTCTGTTTTTACTGCTGGGATTTTGTTATTGAGTGGATTTTTTAATTCCATGTGTTTGGGTTTCTTTGGTTTGTTTATTTTATTTTAACAGTTAATCCAAGCATCAGCTTTTTGAGTAAGATTTATTCTGAATCATTCCTTTCCATCTAGGAAAGAGAATATTAGCTCAAAACAAAAGATATTTTAGGATGCATTAACAAGAGTTGAGGACCAAGGGAAGCATTAAAGGACTTATGGGTTTGCTTCTTTCAAAATCTGTAAAGAACTTGCACCTAAAATATAAATGCTTCAGTGAAGGGTTTTAATTTAAAGTGATAGAAATAAGCAACAGTGGTAATTCATATACTTAATAATGAGTATCTGAGTCAAAATGAGACTTGAAATATTGGGTTCTGTGAAAGTTAGTTTCTATTACTTTTGATTTTGCCTAACTTCTAATTACATAGTGCAAAGAGTCACAGATTTAAATGGAAATGAGGTTTTTGATTCTCCTTCTGTTTGTATATTTCATCATTTTTTGCTTTTGATTTTCTTTCCCTTTTTATTTATTTAAATTTTTCTTTCTGTTAAGCTAAAAGGAACATAATGAAAACGAACATAAATCACTACAGTATTTCTAAACTATAAGTGTTCAGAACCTTCTGCAAACCTTTGGAGTCACATCACTTAATAATCAGGTTAAACATCAATATCTTCAGGGTATATCCATTTGGATGTTATAACAGGAAAAATTGTCTCTAGTGGAGACAGTGATTCCTACTGAATTGTTAATATTGCAATAAATTTAGTTTCTCTGGGATATATTCATCCAAGTGCTGATAATGATAATCTGATCTTAATGCAAATCATGTGATGAGAACAACAATAGCATCACTTGTATATTTGTGTAATAGTCAATCTGCTTGAGGATTGTGTATTCAGTAAATAAGATTACATTAGTAGACTCTCACAAGAAGAACTTTTTAAAAGACAATGCTTAGAAAACTAGGTGTCTGTAGTTAGTGGTTTTTAGATTGAAGGAAAAAGAATCATGGTGATAGCTATCACTAGCTGGTATAAGCACTAAAATAAATGTTAAGAAGGATTTTTTTTTTTTATTAGTATGTTATTCTAGATTGAGATTAGTGTTTAAAAATTGCCTTTCAAATGTCAAATTAATATCATAAGGAATTCATTTATGACTTGTTTCTAGTGGCAGAAGTACGTCTTGTGTCCATCAGCCTGTCTAGTAATGAGGAGTGTGAACCTGACTGGTAATGTAATCGGACTGAACAAAAGAAATCCTATACTTTATCTATGCCTCTCATGAGTTCTTAAGCACAAGAAGGATATATCAAGGCTGGGGTTTTTTCCTTACCTTCCTTTTTATCCCAGTTCAAACAACTTACTAGCAGGCCATCACTGGCAGATTATCCAGCAGATCTGGGAGACAATCATGTGTACAATGAAACAATCAACATCATCTTGTGTGCTTCTGGGCTTGGTGTGATAGTAGAGCTTAGAGTAGGCAAGTGTTCCTTGGTTATCTTGGGGAGCTGTGCATCATTGTACCCTCCATCTGTCCATATGGTTTTGCCAGTAGACCCTGTTTTGGGTTGGGCTTGGTAAAATGGCATTATTTAGCAGAATCTCACTAACAAATCTGTTCAATAGAATGTTCTGAAACTCAGTGCCATAGGCTTCTGCTCTGAAATGGCTGCATGGTGAAAGGGAGGAGGATGTGGCCGCAAGCAAATGACAGACACAACTATAGATCAATGTGGTGATTGTATCAATTTCAGATTCTCTACTAACAATAGGTGTCTGATTGGACACCACTGACTTTATTGGGAAGTAGCTGGGATATAATACATCTTCCAGCACATTAGTTGTTTCTGCTGATTGGATGAAGGATAAATTTCACATGGAGGACAGTTTGAGTCCCATCATTCTCACAATTACATTGAACACCAGCTAAAAGTGTCCTGTTGCTGCTGCACTTTATAGCAGCAAATTAGAAGGATTTTCCTAATGCATTTCCTCGCCATAATCTGTGCAGCGTCATTCTTCTATAAACTGAGATCTGGGTCAAAATGTCTCACAGTTCTTAATTTCAGTAATTCTCTTTAAATGGTAATTAGTTTGTCTAGAAAAGGGAAGGTACAATAGAAAAACAGAAGAGTAGGAATTATGGAAATGGAACAAATAATTGAATGTTAAGAAGCTTTCATTACAGTAAGTCTTGTTTCATTCCAAAAGATGGCAAAGTATGTAGTGAAAATGGCCATAAAACAAATCATCACCCTCTTAATCTCATAACCCAAACCCCTATATGAATTTTAACAGTACTAGATTATTTTGATCACCTTCCCTTGTTTGAACCACTGACTTCATGCAAAAACTAATGTGCGAGAGTTTTCATTACTGTTTTGAAGACTCTACTGTGTAAAATGTTGAAATTTCCTCTAATGATCCAGTCAAGTGAAAGAGATGGGGATAGAGAAGAGGGAAACACACAGTTTGCTCAAGAACTTGTTATTTGTCTTATACAGACATAAAGATTTGCAAGTTAGCTGTACTGGCTCAGGGCCAGACTGCAAGGGACCTTTTAGAGTCACACCCAGAGACCCCACTTCATCAAGGTACTAAAGCATGTGTCTGATGTTCAGTATATGAGGAGTACAAGCTAAACTGCAGTTTAATTATGTGATTAACTCAATTTATTTAACATTCTAAGCAGAGCATATAAACAAATCATGTAAACAAAGGGTGGAAGAGTTACTTTCAAGAGTAATTCAATAGCTGTTAAATATTTTCTGTATGGTTCATGAATTTTGTGGCCTCATGTATTTACCTTTTAATTGTTCAAGATTATCGGGATTCTAAAAACAAACAGCTAAGAACTAATCTGAACTAAGGAGCTTTCCTAAGAACATTTTTATCATTTATCAAGCCCCCTTTGCTCTGTAAGACTTCAATGAATGACAAGGGTATTTTCAAGCCATAAACCCCCATGCCCCATGCAGTTATGGCATACCACCAAAGAAGTCCAGAGGAGAAAATGAAGTCATAATTAACAGCAGAAGTTTCACTGATTGTTACATTCAGTGGCCAAAATCAAAGCATAATGACAGTACCTTCCCTTACTCACATATTATTATTAGTTTGGTGCAAGGCTTTGTCATCAAAACACACAGGAGTGTTCTATCCTTTAGAGGTTCATATTAAAATATAGAATGCAATGACCATGTTTTATTTGCCTAGCCTTTTCCTGCACTGCTAATAAAAACAGACAGTGCTTTAAAATGTCTCACTAATGCTCATTTTTCCTGAGGGTAGAGTTGACCTCAAGTCGTTTACAACCTGACTGTTAGTTAGACTAATTAACTTTGACTGTTGTTAGAACAGTCTAATCTGCAGCTTCATGTTGAAGTCAAATAGTACATTCAAACAAAACAATGGAAATGTGTTTCTATGTTGGCTATATAAAGAGGTCTCTTCCCCTACAGTCTTAGCTACATTTCCTAAAAATGTTTCAAGTTTCACACATTTTTATAATTATTTTTAACCAGGATTCTTCATCAAAGAAAAACAAATTTTGTACTTTGCACATCATATCTGCTGGTTTCCAGGTCCTTTGAGTAAACAATAAAACATGTTTAAACAGTCTGACTCATATGAAATAGTAATTTTTCTTAATATGGTGCATCTTAATGCTTCTACAAAAGAAGCATTGTCTAAGGCCTGAATTTACAATACTTTTAAATTGTACCATTAATCCTTGATGTACTCTCTCTGTGGGGCCTTCCTTATAACATTATCATTTTGTAAGAGCAAGCCGTATTTTATTTGTTGAAAACATTAAGACAAAGGATTGGATAGTCTCATGTTTTAATTATGCTAAAGTTACAATGTTGACCTTATCATACCACTTTTGCAAATAAATAATTTGCATTAGACAATAACATTTGCGTAAATAATTGTCATTAATAACAAAATCAGCATAGGCTGAGCTTTTATAGTAGCTATGAAAGTGGTCTTAATGTAATATTTGAGTTTAATATATCAATTAGATCAATGTATTAAGCATTACTTTAAGTTAAGTAAAAGTTAAATAATTCAGTTTTAGAGAAATAATGACAATAAATTCTAAATTGCTGTCTTTAAAAGTTTTATTTGCATCTTTACTATTAACATAAAGTGAAAAACAACTTAAGAAATTATTTCTATGATATTATCATTCTAAATTAATTAATCTGTTTTGTTACAGTGGGAAAACAAAACAAAACAAAACAAAACAAAAACCTCCTTATGGTCTGTGTTTACATTCAGATCCCACAAAAACTTTGGGACAAAGGGACTACTACTGTAAAAATACAAACACTACTTTCACAGATCTTTAAGCTGCATAATAGCATTATCTAAGATAGCATTAAGTAGTACTAAAACAGTGTTAAAATAATTTTGTTTAAGCTATTTTATGAAATTTTGGGCTGGACTTAAACACCAAACATTAGAGACTGTGAATGGAGCTCTACCAATCTAGTTGAACAAACCTTCCTCACTGAACCAATTATGTTTGCAAACTTTACTGGGTGATGACCACCACAGTACCCATAAGACTACATAAAAGAAGTCAACTATAACTTTAGCCTCTTGGTGGCCTGATCACCATCCTAAAACTTGTTGATTAGTTTATAAGCTTTGCATTAAATGTTGTTTTCTGTTTAAGAGTTCTAGAGCAAAGGAGACAGTATACTTCCATTTCAATCAGGAGTTTGGAAACTAATTCAATCAGATCAAAGGCCTGGGATTTTGATGTTAATTGGTACTGCAGTATTTTGTTACACAGAGTGAGAACTCAAAAGCTAGTACTCATGAAGAAATGTAGAAGTTTCATCCAACAAAGTCTCTGCACAAGCAGTGATGCTTAAAAATCTTCCCCTTTCCTGCCCAGTTTGTATGTCTATTCAGCTGAAGTTAAGTGCATATTTAACAGTCTGTATATATTTGTGAAATGGGAGCGTGCTTCTTAGGGTTCTAAAGAAAGGGGAGCAAGGGTAATGTCAGTAGTGGGGTGAGAGGCAAATAAGCTCGTCACACTGGCTGCTACTCTGCCATTAGTAAGCCACTGAAAGAAGATGTCTGGGAAGGATGGCCTCACCTTGGCTCTCCTCATTCCTCCCAGCTTGCTCTGGTGCTGTGGTGAGATTATTGTAATGTAGTTCACAGGGGCACTGACTCTCTATGATGGTCTGAACTACCATGGCCCTCAGCCTGCCTGTGAGATATGGTATCGGTGAGGCAGGCAGAGCAAGTGGGTTTCAGTGTGTTACACAGACTGAAATACAAAAATGCTCTGGCTTAGCCTCTCCTCTCAGGAGAAAATTATCTCTGATTTGCCTGATGAATATCAAGTATACCCTAAAACTTTGACCTATGGCTTAAATGGGATTTTAGTGTACAGGACAAGAAGATCACTAATGATTTTTACGTAAATCTGCATTCCAATTTTTTCAGTAAGACAATGTTTTTGATCAATACATGTGCTTCCTTAATATATTTACCTACTTGGAGGGTGACATGTAGATGTGATTTAAGCTTATCTAATTTAACACTCTTGTGGTTTAATGTTCACTTCGTCCTATTGTCTGCCTTCAGGATTTTTTGAAAATGTACCTCCAGGAAATATTTTCCTATTGCATGCATTTTAACATCCCCAGCAATCTGTTATACTGTCAACAGCTGTTAAGTACTCATGATTTTTCTTTTTTTTCTTTTTTCTTTTTTTTTTTTTTGTCATCCCTGTTCTTAAGGTATTCTTTTCTCCATGTAACATGTCTCTTAGCAAGTATGATCAGGCCTTCAGTGAAAGAAAGTGCAATGCATACTCTCCAAAGACAAATGCATCTCTTTTAAGACACTGAAACTCTGTAAATCTGTTGAATTTTATGGAGTTATTCCATTATTTTAATTTTATTTTTTTTAATGGAACAAAACAGAACTTGCAGTATAGTATAAGAAAGGTATTTGATGGGAAGATCTCTCTTTCTGTGCTCCTTCAGCCTCCTATTTACATAGTTGTAAACAGGTTTTGCAGAACAGCAGTAACCATTCATAGTGAGGACACAAGACTGACAAAGAGGGGATATTGTAGTTGTTAGCGAAAGTTTACTGACAATATTTTTTCCATAGAAATGAACTGCAATAAGTGACTGTTGCGAAAATTCAGTGAGACTGAGTTTCATTACAGGCATATCTAATTCAGGTATTGCAAGGTTTGAGGGGTGGTGGAAATTACATTGTGATTCAAAGAAACAAATTCAGGGAATCACAGAATCACAGATATTAGGGGTTGGAAGGGATCTAGAAGATCATCTAGTCCAACCCCCCTGCCTGAGCAGGATCAC
>JANHGL010023342.1:37754-56303 GCA_024611195.1 Ceyx melanurus | reverse complement strand
TGGAGTCTCCATCTCTGGAGACACTTAAGACCCGCCTGGATCTGTTCCTGGGTGACTTGGTCTAGGTGATCCTGCTCCGGCAGGGAGGTTGGACTAGATGATCTTCTAGGTCCCTTCCAACCCCTAATATCTATGACTCTATGAGAGTCCATATCTGGCTGTTCCATTGAGAGAAAGAGTATATGCCGGCATGGTTAAGAGTGAGAGTTGTTTCATATAGAGAATGAAAGATGAAAAGGAAGTGTGATAACAGTCTTCACAAGTATGCAAACACCAAAGTGAAATGAAGGGATTGATGTGTTTTCTATGTCTTTCATATATCACATAAAGTAATATGTTTACATTTGAATGTGAAGAGAAACATTTTAATACTAAGAATAATGAAGTGAAACAGGATAGACAGTGGAGACTGAGGGGTCTTCATCATCTGATTACACTGGTGTAAAATGATCCTATTTCAGGGAAAATGAAATGACCTAGACCTTTAGAATACTTTTGCCTATTTTAATCATTCTTTTACTTTGCAGCATGAAGGACAATAGTTTAGAAATGTGTATGCGATGAACAATACCTAAAAGCTCTTGAAACATGGGCATTCGAACCAAATATGTACAAAATGCCACTTTTCCTTATACCTTCATTTCCCAATTTTGTCTGTTATTTCCAGTGATGAAAAACAAAGCTAATCCTATTGGCTGATCACTGAAAATGTGCAGTGAGAAATTTTAGTTAAAAATAATTGTCAAAATATCTTAATCTCAGTGATTAAAAAAGTGCATGTGTTCTCTGTAATTACTGGGTGAATTATAATGTTTCTACTTATAGTTATTTTTATACTTGTTTCGAATTTTTCAGTCAAGATTCTGTATTTTACTACCGTTATTTCTAACAATAACTTCTTTTATTCCTACTCCTTTGGCCTTCTGCTTGCAACCTGTTCAAAATTCTGCCTCTATTTTATTACTGTTTCTGCTACTCTCATATTACCTATTACTCAGGCATCTGCATTGGTTACCTCTAAAGCTAAGAATCAACTTTATTGTTAACATTAAAGGCTCTTCAAACCTTTTCCCCTTTTTATTTGTGAAATCTGGTTCATGTTTATGGCCTCTCTCATAATTTATGTTTGGCTTCTGACCTGTTACTCTTCCAGCCTTACTATTTGCTGAGTCAAAATATCAGACTTCTCCCCAATTAACACTGCTATTTTGGAAGTTTCTCCCTTTGTAGAATTCTACAGCTGAATCTTTTGGACTGTTTACCTTATAAGTAAACCTTTTTCTGTTCTTTTCTGTGTTAAAACTATTGAGAGGTATATTTCATAATCTGTTATGCCATTTTACTTCATTTTGTTGTACTCTGATAATTTTCAGAGGTTATGTTTTTGAATATTCATTTTATGCTGTTGTTTTTATCTTCTATTGCTGTAAAAGAATTCCCAAGAATTATATATATGGATATCAAAGCATAGTTATCCTGGAGCTGCAATTATCCTGTCATGAAATAATACCTACAAAATTGTGAATTCATGGACCACCATAATCTAGAGAGGGCAAATTAAGGAAGACAAATTTAGAATTAGGGATGAGGAATCTGGGAAAAAACTCAGTGAAAACCAAAACCTGAAATAGTATTTAGTATTTAGTGATGATATATCAAAAAGAGCTGAAACAGAATGCTAAGAAAACTTATGATTATATTTTTCTTCCATAAATATCCAGACAGCTTCATATATCAGTTTATATTCTATTTAGCTATCAGTCAATATGGAAAGTTGTAATGGACTGGGTACAAGTTCTAAACTGGATGTAGTTCTCATCAATGGAGGTTTGTGTGCTTTCTTCAAGGACATGAGCAAAAGATAACTGTATACTTTAAAAAGCTATGTGTCAGCTGCATTCCTCACTCATGTGCCTCTGCTTGACTTTCCTGTGCCTATTCCTTGAAAATGCAATCCTCTGTGCTGGGAGCAGTCATGGTGGCTTCTCCTGATCCTCTCATATCTTTTTTGAGTTTTTTTATATGCTTTTTTTTTTTTTCTTGGTAGGAACAGCATCAAAAAAATCAAAATATCAAAAATCTTAGCATGTTGTCATGGAAGACGTAAATTCAGGTTTTTTTACATTACTAAAATCTATCAGATTATGGTGACTTGTTTGATTTACGTTTATTTAACTTTTTTTTTAAAAAAAAAAAAAAAGAAAAAAGAAAAAGAAAAAAAGAAAAAGATAAAAAGAAAAAGATTTTTTGAAGGATTTTACCCTGCTCTGTTTTCAAGTCATGGAGAGTTTTAACAGTGACACTATTCAGGGATTACCCTGTACGAGGGGCTGACTCCAACAGGACCTTATTACCCTAAAGCCATTTCACTGTCCAAACAAAAGCAACCTAACAGGAACACAGTGTATTTCCTGACCAACAGCTGTAAAGTGTTTGAGAGAATGATAGCTTTTCTGGGCCAAAAATTCAGTCTCCACTAGTAGGTCATGCAGTGCTTCAAGCAGTTCCATAGGGTGTGTCTGGTCATACTGCGTGACCCACATACTCACTCCTGTTACACGTTTTCCTTTAATTTCTGAAATTTAAGTAATCTACAGGTTTGAAAAAAAAAAAATATTTAATATACTAAAGTAATATGAGGCCTGCTCTTGACTTCCACGGAGGAGTTCTAGTCTGTTATAGCCCAGTATGTTTGTTCACAAGTCTGGTGGGTGAGAGGACTGTCAAAACTGTTATAATATGTTTGAAACATCTGTACAATTTTGATCTATTTTCATGGGTTAAGTGGGTGAATAGGTACAAAAGGTGGAGTAAAGATAATAATTGACCAGATTTATACAATAATTTTTTAACTTCATAGTGTTGCAGGTAGTGCTGTAAACATTTCTCTGTCACAGAAAATTTGTATAGAAAATTAGATAATTGGCAAAGAAAATATTATTGTTGCTAACAGATGTATGAATGTATGAATGGCTGGCTTTGAGTACAAAATAGTCTCCAGTTCAACAGTGAAGTAAAAACAGCTAAGCTGCTTGAAATACTATGGTTCCCTGTCATTTTCCAGTTTAATCAAAAGGTGAACTAAATAATTACTTCAACAGAGTCTGAGGCTGCAGATGAGCTATCATTTTTGATAAAATCTGGGGCACAATCTTGAATTTGAAACCATATTGTTTAGTGTATTTGACTAAAACTTGGCCATTGACATCATATGTGCTTATCTATGTCACAATTTTCTAATCTGTTCACTAAGCTATTATTTTTACAAAACATTTTACAAAATGTTAAGTCTGAATTAAATGAGGTAGGATTTTGGCCTTTCCTCATGTGGCTATGAGATTAGAAAGAGAATACAATGAGTTCTGCTATCTACTCCATCATCTCTGAAACTGAAGTGCAGGTTTTAAAATCCTCAATATTAAGGTCATATCCCTGGAAGAAGCATGATGCCAAAGGCTGGCTAGGGACCTTTCAGACCACTATTGCTTTCTGCTGAGTGCTCTGGGTACTAAGGACTTGGAATAACTCAGTATCTACCAAAACCTTTGAAATTTTGATTAAAAATACTATGCACATTAAAATCTGCTGAAGTTATCCATGCACACAGCAACTGAGAATTTAATCTCAATACAGATTTGAAGAGAAATATTACATGCAAAGTGAATAGGATCCTTCATGGCATGCAGAGGATAGCAGGTTGTCATGATTCCCTATTACAGCCCCAGTCTCATTCTTTCCAATACCCCACTGGATTTCATTGGTTTGATTTATGACTCTGGAGACAGTTTTGTGTGAGTAGTGAAGCAATGGTTCCTACAAATAAAAAATAATAATACCATGAGCTGCCTGTGTTACAAGGCCGATTTTCCGGAGATGCTGAAGGAGTGTTTTGAGCAGGAGTCCCCCACTGAGCAAGATTTCTTAGGCCCATTAGAGACTTCCCTCCTGCCTACACTATTGCAACATCCTTCTCACTCCACAATGTTCAATACCTAAATGGTTGATTTGCATTACGTAAAATTGTGCATCTATTTCTTTTTTTCGTATGTATAAGAACTTCCAATAGCTTAGAAAATGTAACTGTCATCTGAGACAAGATAGATGTGTTTTTTCAGAAGAAATGCATAGATGGTTTTTTTAAGAAATATTTTTATTTTACAAAATGCTTTACTAAAATAACAAACAAACAAACTAAACAAATTTCTTTGTTTTATTTATTTAATTTATTTATTCATTATCTTTGATCTGAGGTCTTTGAACTGGTTTGAAAAGTCAGCACAATTTTATTTATTTTTTTTTTTTGGTGTGTCACAAGAGTCCCCATTACACAGGAAGGTAGTAATGAATTTTGTTACACCCATAATTATGATCACCAATGGAAAAGAGCTTAGCTGGGGAGCTGAAGCATAGCTGACGTGTCCCTGAGATGTCTGATTGCAATAATGGCTCCAGGTGATGGTTAGCATCTGGCACAAGTTAAGGGAACATTCCATTTGCTGAATGAACTGCTTGCAGCAGCATAGTATAGAAGAATCTGTGTTTTCAGCTGTGTTATATCATACAGTTGATAATTAAATATTTCTCACTTGAGCCAGATAACAAACTACCATCCTTCTCAGTCTGCAGACAGTTTCATTCAATAGCTTAGATGGGTGAATTGTTGCATTAGAAAAGGATTAAAAACAATTTAAATTCTGATTATTCTTACCTTTTTTTTGTGGTAATGCTCGTAAGAAGTTTCACAAATGTTGTAACAGGATTAGTTAAAAAACACCAAATCCCTTTGAATGTTTTTGTTGAGAATCATATGCCATTGCCACAGGCATAATATATTGACAATCCACAATAACTTCTTATGAGTTTAATTTAGCCTGTAGTTCTTATCTAAGCCCTGAGATGACCTTATATTTGCCATGTATGTGTACAGACTGCTGAAATAGTAACTCAACCCTTCATGGTTTCTTTTTGATTTAGCTTACTTCTCTTTGTGGGTGAAGTAACTTAACTGTACTACTACCACCTTAGATGTGCACATACATATTATTTCAGTTCAACAAATTTATGTATGTGTTTTCACTTACTTCTTTAATTCGTACTAATATTTTCCAAATGTATCCAAGCAGACAACTTTTAAGAAAAACGGAGCCTTACATTACATTATTTCTGGGCATTTGTTGGGTTTGTTTTTAGACAAGTTCTGTCTTTGCATTTCCTCTTTGCAACTGTGGATAGTTTCTTTGTCACTCTCCAAGGTTGAGCTCTTTACATAAATTACCCAGGTGTCCATATTTCTCTTTTATCATGAACAAGCAGAGCATACAGGCTTTAAAGATTTTTCAACTAGCGTAAAGACAAAGGTTACATTGGTAATTTGAAATGGCGTTTTCTTGTAAGTGCCCTTGATAAGGCTGTGCCACTCTCAGCTCTATGTAATCCACAATGTATATGTTTTGCTCAATTTAGTTACATGGAAAAAAAATAATTAATTTTAAAACTGTGTTCTGCTTTAACATTTTCTAGCTTTCAATATTTGTGTCTGTGATCAGTAATCCCATAATCTTGTACATCACTGGTCTCTCACATGCCTAAAGACATATGAGTCTATGGTTATATGTAAAAGAAACAAATGTAACTTTTATCTAGAATTTACTATCATATGCTAATAGATACCATATCACTCAAATTTCTTTTCCTACACTCACATGCTTCTTCAATGTAATCTTTTTGATAATTCTGTTAATGACCTCCCTTTACAAAAGCCCACAATTTGTTTTGTATCTATAGGAACTACAGCTGAGGAAATGAGAGCTTCTACTTCATGAAATTTAATGTCATTTAAAAATTAAAAGAAAACCAACCAACCTTTCAAGAGAATGAGCAAAATTAATTATAAGTGATAATCATACTTGTACAGTTTTTTCATATTTTCTCCCATATTATAAATATATCTGAGCTAGCTCAGACACTTCTAGGTCAAATATCATTATATATTAACCTTTATTTTCTTGTTGTAAAATATATTCAATTAATAACCTAGATAGCTCTTCAGTATCAAATGGTCCCAATAGTTTTAGTGTTCTAATATACTTCACAAACTGCTCCCCCTCAAGTATGCACTAGCATAAATCTTCTTGTGCAGAAAACATTGGAGGAGTGGATCTGCTCAAAGAGCCCACAGCACCAAGCTCCTGTTCTGTCACCCTGCACACTACTGCATACTTTCAAGGGCACTCCAGCATTGATGAGTCTCCCAAGGCTCTTCAAGCACTGATAATTTGCCCAGCCTCTTGAGGCACTGATGCAGTTTTCTCCTTGGTGTGCCTACAGAACAACTGAGCTTCAGAAACTGAACAAAATAATGAGAAACATGCTCATTAATGATGACTTACCCCTTATGTATAACACTAAAAATATATAGTTGCCAACTTATAAGAATGTAAATAAATAAATAAATACATTATTTTGTCACTTAATTGCAAGAATAGTGTCAAAAAATTTTATAAATAAACTAGGTGTGAAAAGAAAGTCCCAAATTGCAAGCGGAGAAATGACAAGGACCTCCATTTTCCTGACAACTTCCTTGGGGAAGGGGAATTGTTATAAGGATGGGTTAGGCAGCTCTGACAGCTTGTCTGTCTGATTTGTGCAAAGCACTGTGCCTCATTCATCTTGATTTTCTGAGAAGTAATTAGCAGAAATGCTTATTTCCATAGAGTAGTGGTCAGATCACTTGAAAGAAAAAAATTATAATTTTAAAAACAAGAGATCAAGCACTGTTAGCAGAAGACAGAGTAAAATGCTCCTTAAATAAGAGTTTTGCATTTAATATTGCCAAAAAAAATAGTTTGCTCAAATCTATGATCGTGTCATAGTTGTTTTCTTCTCTGAACACTTACCAAATCTTACCAGAAGTTAACTCTGAGGTCTCAGTATGCACTGAAATTAAGTAATCAACTGAAGATAGGACATTTACATTCTGAAATATTTTCTTTAGAAAGCAAGTTTACTTTGAAGATAATTTGTTCTATGGAATGATTACCAGCAAGGTTGGAGACTAGAGGCATATCGCAATAACAGAGATATTTGTATCATCCTGACAAGGCATGAATTTCAATTATAATAACATAAGCATATGGATATTGCACTACACCTAATTTCATGTGAGTATGGAGTCTTTGTAATTTTTATGTACGTCTCATTAAGTTTGTACAGAAAATGAGTACATTTGAATTCATTTCAGAGCTTGTTGAAAAAAAAAAACAAATCTAGGTGGTTTTTCATACCCCTTAACTTTGGAACTTGATTCTCCATTGATCCCAAAAGGTATCGGGACCTGGGTCACTCTGCAAGACAAATTTATTGCTTTCTCCTGTCTGAAGAAACCTCTTAAGGGTGAGGTAAATTCTGTGATACCATTGTGAAGGATTACTGGATTCACATCAGATGTTATTGGTTTTGGCAAAATTTAAGTATATGAATCTAAGAGCTCAGTAGCACATTTTACAAATCGACCAATAAAACACTATACCAAATAACTTTTTTTTAGTGAGCCATGAGTTATTTTAAGAACTTAGATAGATGTGACAAGCACTTGGAATTTACTGCCTTTTTAGTTGTTTGCTAGCTGAATTCTTCTAAGTCTGCTCTCATAAGCAGGACACAACTCTTTTCAGTAGGTATAATTTAGTAGTGTTTTTTTGGTTGTGCTGTAGGCTGTGTTCTTTGATGAGAATAGATCTGTAACTTCTATATAGAGCTAATTTTATTTCTTTATTATGTCATTAAAGCTAACCAAAATCACCTTCCTTCAAAGTGGAAGACTGAGTTATTTTCAGATATTTTCTCTCAGAAATAACACTTATGTTTCCTGATAACTGTATATTGCTTCAAGTTGACTAAATATTCCCTTTTTTCTTTTTTTTTCTTTTTTTTTTTTCTGTATATGTGTGTTGTTTCCCTGAAGTATAGCTGTCATCTATTCAGAAGTACATCTCTAGTGTCACACTTTGAAAACATATGAGAGGAGTATTTCTGGATTATAAATCTTTTGTAATAAGTAAGATAGTGTGCATACAAAGCAAATAATGTAAGCAGGTTTTCGGTAGGAAAAAAAACCCTCCATTTTTTAAATGACATAAATACATAGCATTTATTAGGCAGACAACTATTTTTAATTGATGTCATACATGAAAAGAGACATAGGAAAAAAAAGTATAGAACAGGATTTCTGAAAGTACTTATTAACATTGGCCAGTTTCCACTGAAATAATTGATCTTGGTTTATGTAGAATTAAGTCATTTTGGTAGTCCCATCATACATTATGTATTATATAAGTGTAACAGGATTATAACAGAGGATGAGTCCTGGAAAGAAAAATCCAGTTATATTGATTAAAATTGAGCCCTGAGAAAGACAATCACATACCTTTCCATCCAACACTGTGGCATGCATGACAAAGTTTTAATTAATTATTTTGTGTGTGAGATAGTTTTCCTGTGTTGTTTTTACATTACTTGTTTAACTTTTTAAAAATTGCTCATTGAAAGAACCTTCAAAATTCATTATCACTTTCTCATTATCACTCATTATCAAATATGTCATTCATGTGCTTCCTTCAAAATCATCCACATTAATACATTGCTTAGAACAGATTGTGATGAAAGTTAGATACAAGAATGGGAAAACTTGTTAGAGAAAACAGAACTTAGTGAGCCTGCCGTCCCTTGCTGCTTTGGTTTCTAAAAACCTCAAAGCACCAATTTCCTTTCCTTCTTGATAAAAGCCAGTTGTTTACTGATTTTGATGATCAGAATTATAAATCCACTACATACGTGGTCTAAAAGAATAGTTGAATTTGTAACTTTAGGAGTCTAATTCAAAGCTGAGATTGTATCATTGTTAGTGGACATACAGTTACAGAGATTGACAGCTGAGTGATATTGAAATATCTCAGAAGAGAGATCATGCCACAGCATATATACCAAATTGTTTCGGTGGAGATGTTGGTTACTGGTACAGGTTTCCTATCTGTTCAGGGTCTCTTTGTGCTTAGTGTGAATCAGAAGAGCTGACTGCCAGATCCAGAGACTATCTGGTGCTTTTTCACTGACAAAGAAACTGAACCATTCCAGCTATTGATAATTTGCAAATGGGAGGATGAATAGGAAAGGAAGAGCTTTATTGATTTTTACAGGAATGTCCCTAGGACTTTATAGCAAATTCCAGTTACCAACTCTGCTTTGAACAATTCTCTGTGCATGCATTGGCAAGATTTATTCTATGTACTGGAAAACATGACTGTGTCTATTTATTGATTCTGCAATATATACTGAGACTACATACTTGCTAACAGAAAATATTTTTTTTTTAACACTAAATGATACAGTATTTTCATATGGGTGTTATGGATGTTCAGGAATTGTTCAAGATACAAGTGCATAAAAACAAACTGAAAGAATATGAAGCAGAAGCAGCCTTCAAGAGAGAAAAACCTGAGTATTTTAAAGCTTCTTTGATGTAATTGCTACTTTAAGGTATAGGAGAAAAAAATTAAAGTTGCTTTTAACCACCTGTATTTGTGGTTTATTTGCCACTAATTTGTTTTTTCTTTGACATCAATGTCTAATGACATTACTATACAATTTTTTGAGACCCCTAAAGTAATCCTGTCTTTCTACCTGTTACTGTAATTTAGGGAACTGTTGATTACATAAGTATTTTCTTGACATTGTCTTGATTCATGGCATCTAAATATGGACTACACTGGAACCTTCATATGGAAAACTTCCCTTCTTCAAAACATATTGTGGTGGAAAATAAGTAAACCAGCCTTTTGTAGACTGATTCTACACATTCCACAATACTTGTTTACAGGGTTAGGTTTGTTCTTCGTTTGTTTTTTTTTCTGTAGTTGTTTTGCATTCTGAATCTCTCTCCAGGTTTCCATAGCAACTGTTGTAGAGCTTGATCATTAGAAATAAGTTCTCTTTAATTGATCTCCTAATGTATAGCTTAATAGTAACTGTTAAGCAGTCTTTTGTTTCCAGGTCATATTTAAGGTTCATATATTTGCATAAAAACATCTCATTTGTGCAAACCAATCATTATTAGTAATTTTCTTCCCTTAGCTTTTTAATAACTAAACCCTCAATGAGATTTTACAAATAACAAATATTTATAGCTTGGAGAAAGGGCTTTCTCTGTGAGCATGGGTACTTTGTTTCTACAATCAGCAAGAAAATTACAGAGCTGCAAAATCTGATCACATAACAAAAAAAGGTGTCTTTTCCTCCAATTGAAATTTACATAGACTATGCCAACTATAGGCCAGAGGCAATATTTAACAACAAAGTTGCCATGTATTAGAAGCTTGTACAAATATTAACAACAATGTAAAAAAATAACCAAGAATAAATGAGAATTTCCCCACCTTATCTGGCAGCACAAAACCTACAATTTTTTTACAATAAGTAAGAGTGTTATCAATGACATCCTTAACTGAAACTTGAAGTCAAGTGTAGATATGTAAACCTAAGTGAAAATAGCATATAGACAGTACCACTTATTTGACAATAAGGCAGACAACTTGATATCTATTATTTTTAAGTGAGAATTGAAATTAACATTGTGCATCTCAGCACATGCATTTGCAGATTTATATGGGTAAGAAATACATTTTACTGAACAAGATCTGATGTAACATATACCTCTGTAAGTATGCTCTTTGCTTCATTCTTTTGAAGAACTGAAATATAAATTTGGATAAACTGAAAATGGAAGATTTTCCATTTAGAGGAACTGTTGGGGAACAAGCTTTCACCAGTGTAAGAGGTCCACACTTTCACCTGATCTATACCATAGTTCATACCCACTCTAGAAAAAGTTAATATTCAAAGAATAGTTTTCAAATAATATTATCAGGCCAAAATGCATAAATATAGGTCACACCATCATGCTACACTCCAGAAAATGTAATTAGCACATATAATCTATTCTTCTTTTCCCTTTTCTTTTTTTTTTCCTTCTTGAATCCTTGACCTCTCTGTGCCTTTATAGAAGCTCTAATAGCATTAACATTATGCTACGATTAAAAAGATAGACAGCACAACAATTCTGCTTGACAAGACATTTTTACAATCCTTTTTGATGTCATTCTGTTGGGAGTGAATGTCCTTTGAACTCTTGCAAATTAAGTGGATATTCAGTGGATGCATTCTCATAAGGTATCTCTGTGTTATCTGTTAGGTCTCTTCTAGTGTTTGGAATGAAGAATTGGTTTCCATTTTTCCTAGCACCTATAATTTTGTTAAACAGTAGTTATACATGCATAGCATGGACTTCAGAATTAGGTTTAACTGGGTTTACTATCACTATTCAATACGTTAAATTCTATTGTAAAAAAAAAAAAGTATGTAATTTATGCAAGTTATGCTGATAAAAATGTATAAGCTTTTCTTTCCTGAAGTATTTTCATCAAGTGACATCAAATTTTAACCATAAACATGAAGCCAGGCACCTACATGCTTGTAGTGTAATAGGATTACTGGTTGTCTATTGTTTATACACATTTGTGTATTGATCAGTATAGACAATCATATTGTCTATAGTCACATTATACAGATGTAACAGAAAAGGGGCAGAGACTGAAAAGCTCTGTGTAATCTAAAAGCATATTGTCTAGAAAAAGCATCAAAACTTTTAGTGAAGCAAAAAAAAGGGCACTAACATACCATGAATCATAACAAGGTTCATGATGGGAAGTTATATATTTTCAGCAGGAAAGAAAATCTAATCACTTTCCCTTAACTGTATCTGTATTTTTAAATGCAGTACCACTGATATGAATCATCAACAGTGCAAGAATCTTTGCTTCTGAAAGATCCAACCCAAAAACCTGTAAACATATCAATATTTATTATCTAGTGTTGAAAGTGAACAACCTTCATGAGAGGGAAAACCCAGGAAGGAATAGAAATGGAATTCCTGAGGAATATCACATGAAGAGACGTCACAGAGTGGTTTGACACTAACAGATTCCAACAAGTATCAACCAGCATTAAAGTAGATAATAAAGGAACCAACTAACCTAGTAACATTTAACTTACTAATCAAGAACAGGGGGCCTGTAGTTAAACTGCAAGCAGATTTCTTTGCTTTAAAAAAAGTAAAAATAAATAGATAGATAGATAGATAGATAGATAGATAGATAGATAGATAGATAGATAGATAGATAGATAGATAGATAGATAGATTTATATATAGAGAGGGATTGAAACAGGAGATGAGACTGCTGGTAGAAAGTACTAACCACAAGTTAGGTGCTGATGCTTGTATTGTTTCACCCTGACATGTCATCAGAGAGATTACAAGTCTAGATAAAAGATAGTACAGCTGTACAAAAAGCTGAAAGCAAATAGGACAATGTGGCAGAATGACAAAATGAAGGAAACTGAGAGGCAAATGCTTAATTTATACACCTGCAATAGGTATTTTGCCATTGAGAAGGATAAGAAACAGATCTTGACAGTGATTAACTTATGAAGAATACTAGAAAGTAGCAGCTCTCAGAAAAAAAAATATGCTAGGTTTTAGATACACATTTTTGTTATGCTTGAAAGGTATCTCCTAACAGGATGTCATTAACAATTCAAAATGTTTATATTGTCTTCTCGTGCTCCAGGCTTTTTCATCTGCATGAATATGTAGTTTTCAACTGGTGATCTTAGACTGGGTTTTTTCTTCCGTGAAACAGTTGCCTATTGGTACAAAGGATGGAAATTTAAAAAAATTTTATATGCTATCTAGTGTTTTTGCAATGCACAATTCATCCACTGCATTAAAGACAAATCTACCAAATCAGACTTTCTCCAACAGCCATAATTTAAGAGCATCACAAACCTTACTGCCTTAATTATTAGATAAAAGGCTATTATTTCCATTGTACAATTGCTAAGCTAAGGCACAAAGACTTATTTTCTTGGGCAGATTTCTACTTCCAGGTCGGTGAATAAAGATTAGGCTGAAGTATGTTGATTTCATTTCAATCTCTGCTAGGAAGATTGCTCTTAGAGAGCAATCTGTATTGTCCATGGAATTTTTTTTCTGTACATTTCCTCTGCATAGTACCTTCTGTTTCACCTGCTCCAAGCACTCCTTTCTCTATTTTTTTTCTCTATTTTAACACTAATCTAATTTGCTTTATATAATCTGCCTCGTTCAGCATTTCTCAGGATTCAGATCTCACTTAAATCTTTTTACTGAATTCTCTCTTAACCTAGTTTCAACATTGAAATGCCCCATTGCCTTCCCAGGCTTCATGGGATCTGCTGACTACCATTTGTTCCCTTCTCTGGGTCACTCTTCAGGGCTGTGGTTTGTGAGAAAAAAACTGCATAGTGTACCTAGCAATTCAAGGCAAATGAGTTGTGATGGGAAGACTACAAGGTGTTGTGCAAGGCTCCTTGCAAAGTGGAGAACTTTACAGAAGGGAGGAACAAAATGACTTTAGGCTTCCTATTCATCTGATAGTTAAGGAATACCACAACCAAGGGCACTCCCAGAAGGATATAAAAAAAACCCAAAACAACAAAACCAAGGCAGTTACAGTGGCAGCTGGTATATAGGGGTTTATAGTGATCCCAAAGGTGCTACTAGTGGGAGGGAGTAGCTCCATTATGGAGATAAGGTCTAGTGGCATGTTCCTATGCTCATTGGTGCAGCAATTTCTGATATTGTACAACACCAGAAGGTAGATGTTTTTGTTCAGGTAATGATCTGCAGCATAATGCTTTGGACCCAGGATTGGAGTGATGGCAGCAACCTCCACTGTAACAGGTGAGCACTGATAGTTGTGGTACATCAAGCAAGCAAGCAACTGCAATAAGATATACATAGACTTCAGTGCATCCAGGGGCGATCAGAGGTAAAAAATGTGATGGCAACAGGAGGGACACTGAGAGACAATAGCCTAAGGGTTCCCAAGAAAAAAAGGCAAGCATGAGTGAGGAAAAGCAGGAGATTGCTTGTGGCAGCAAGAACAAGGCCCTACCGCCATGTATACCTGGTCACCCATAAAGCGGGTTTAGGAATGTAGCATTGAGAGGGGGAAACATGCTCATGGGAGAAATCCGGGTGGACTGCTCAATTAACTGTGTTGGGTCCAGAGCTGAAAAGAAGCACAAAAATGTCATAGCTTTGGTGACTCGTGTGTGCAGAGACACTTACCTGTTAGTCTGAATTACCTTCCAGAGGGGTGCCAACAAAAATGGGGTTGTTAACTCTTGGATCTCCTTTTAATGATGAAGCACACATGAACAGCTAACAAATTATGGATTTATCTTTTAGAATATTTGCTTAGAATTTTAGTTAGATAAACTGGATTTCTACAAATATTGAGATTTATACCACACAGACTGAAAAGCATAAAGTAATGGAAATACATACTATGTTATCAAACACTCATATCTGCTAACAGTGATAGACAACTGGTGACAACTACAGAACAACAAGTATATTATTAAAAATCTAAAAGCTATCCTTCTATTAATATAACTAAAATGACTGTAATAAATAAATATTTTTTAAGGTATTTGGGAATAATAGCACAGATTAGTAAAGATAAGGTCTTAGCTGTTTGTTGATACTGTAGCAAAGTTAGTGCATGAAAGCAATACAAGAAGTTGTAAGTATTCAAACTGCTACAATTTGTTCCAGAACAATTTGGCAGTAAAACCTGTCTAAATTCCTCCCAGAAAATTGTTTCACAGTAAGAATGATCTAGTAATTATATAGAGCCAGAACAGTCTTGTGTGTTTTTCTTGCCAATTTCTTCTCAATTTAGTGAAAGAACTGAGTTTTAGTGAATGGTTGGTCCTCCTAGATATCTCTGATCCCATCTTTGCTGTCACATGAATCTCCATCTTCGTCCTCCACTGAGACAGCAGACTGAAAGACCTTCCTAGCAGACCATCCTGCAAACATCAGTGTGCTGCCCCCACACTTACCTCTGTCAAACCTGGTTTTGTCCCTTTCCAACTTCAAATCTAGTTTAAAGCTCTTTTGGTCAGCACAGTCAACTACTGTTCAAAGACCCTTTTCTGTCTTTTCAACAGGTGTATCCCATCTGTTGCCAGCAAGCCTGGTTTCATGATCAAAAAACCTGAAGTCAATATTTCCATAAAAGCTTGAGGGAGGATCTTTAGGAAGAAATGTACTTGCTGGATTAATAGCTAGACAAAATGTATTGTTGCAATACTACCAATATCTAAAAATTTCCTTAGTACATCACAAATGGAAGAATATAAGTAACGCATATAATAAACTAAGTAAAAATATCCAAGATCAATGCCTTGATAATAGCAACTCCTCAGCTTCCTCCAGGACTACAGCTCACCATTGCCTGTTTGTCAGAATAAAGTTTTAACAAAATTTAGAATGATGTTGAAGTTCCTCTAGACTTCCTTCTGAAGCTCAGAAAAGGGTGCAAAACTGAGGAGACAGAAAAAGCACACAGTCCTTGTCAGATAGGGTGAGGAAAGACAAAGGAACGTATACAAAACTCTGAAGCTATACAAAACGATTCAGAGTATATCAAACTAGAACAAAATTTTCGAAGCTTAATAGTGCAAAGAGATAATTTATCTAATACTAATTTTTACATCTTTCACCATCTTGATGCATTTTAGATGCATATCATTAATTCCATTCCAATTATTGTACAGTACACTGAAAACAATGTATCAAAGAAAACAATGTCTTAATTAGTTACAAAAAAAAAAAAAAGTAAAAGCCTGGTTATTTTGAGTGAGAAGAAAATACACACTTGAAAGAAAAGAAAGAAACCTCAATTCATTAGATACAATGTTAAAAAAAAAAAAAAAAAAAAGGAAAAACAGATATCTGGAGAAGTAATGTTAAGAGTTGGAGAATATCAGAAGAAAAAAAAAAAAAGTCAATGATCACACCAAACACCACAGTGAGAATTTAAAAATAAGAGCATAGATGAATCAGTCTGAAGTGAACAAAAGAAAGATGAGATATGTCAATGAAAGCAAGGCTAAAATTATGTTTCCTGTAAGGTTTTGGATATGATGATGCTTCTTAAAGGAACAGCTTAGAAAACCACTGTATTCAAAAACCAATACTGATAATACATAATGCATTCAAAGCTTGTGAAGTATCATTTTATACACTCCAAATTTCTTCAGAAAAAAAAATGAAAAGATAGTTTATGGTGAAAGCAATTTATATAACCTTGGATTTTTGTCAGAAAAAAAATCTTAGACAATATCCTCATATGACTTGTGAAACAGTAGTAAAATGGCACATCTTCAGCCCTGTGTTGAGTGTGACAGTTCATATTGTCATCCCAACAATAGACTGTAGACTACTGGCATATTTCAATAGTCAGTACTTTAAATAATTATTTAGTACTTACCTTATTAGACATGTTATTGCCTGGAAAGTCTTAAACACAACTATTTACCAGTTAGACTGAAAATTGGTACATCAGCTCCTGCACAAAACCTTTTGAGAGAAATAACTACGCCTTTACTCATCATGCCTTATAGGCATCTGATTTATTAGAAGACATGATAGTACAGGGTGTCCCTGGGTATAGTTACCTACTGGTCATGCAGAAATCAATTCACCTCACCAGGTGCACAGTTCAGGCAGAATAAAAATGGTAGATTGATAAAAAATCTTTTGGAAAATAAAATTCAATACTCAGGGTGTCATACATAAGTAATACAATGAATCTATACTGAATAGAAGGATTTTACATCATTCTAGTTAGTCAAAGTTCAGTAATCTAAAGATGCCTTTAAATTCTAAGTCACATTTAGATTGAATAGAATCCAAAACAAAGATATCTCACTGTGATTGTTTAATTAAAGCCTTCAGAGTTGAATTTTTGTCTAAAATGAGCTAATTTTTCTTGCTGGCTGAAAGCACTGTGAAAAGCACCTAAAAGATCATATACTTTGCAGGAGCAGGTAGATGATTAGAGTTAATGATCATAATCAAGAACAATTAATGCAACAAGTCAAAACAATAGGTAAGCAGTACTAATTTTTATCTGAATTAGCTATGTAATCAAAAGCTTTGTAAGCCATTCAAAGAATACAATAGTGATAAAAGCTGACTTTATGTAAGATAAAAAACATTCCTTCTCTATGTAAAAAATGAAAGCCAGAGTTGGACTTGTAATATCGGCAAGCAATCAGGTTTGTTCAGCACTCAGGTGCTAAAGTTCTATTGCTGTTAAACTGTATGAGAAACATAAATATAAATACATATATAATATAAATCCTTAACATCATTGACAATATGAATGTGACATTGAAAACAGGAATGTGGCATTGAGTCTCATCTAACAAGGTATTTGACTGACAGCTCAAGCCAAAGTTACCAATCTGAAATGAAGAAGAAGAAGAAAGACAATCTAGATTGATGGAGCAATCTTACTCCTATTCAAGTCAATGAAGCACTCTCATTCAAGAACGATCAGACTCCTTTTGTGCTATATACCAAGTACATAAGACTCTCCATCTTTGTCCAAGGGGGCTTACCTGAGGATAAGGTGAAATTTACAATCTTACTAGATCATTAGACTTAAGTTGAACATCAATAGTCATTATTATTGCGTTCATATTATCAGTATAAGTGATTTTATCAGCAATGAACTATAAAACCTGAGGATCTTTACGTTTTCGTAAAAAGTTTCAAAACTGCAAATTTCCTTTGAAGTCTTTCATTATTTGTTACTAAAATTTTTATTCTTTATTACTACTCATTTTGATATGAATAAAAAAATATTTTTTAAATTACAAATTTTTCCTGGAGTCTGCATAAATATGCTTCTTCTCATTATCTTGCTGGTTTTGGTATTTTTTTTCATACAAAACTATCTCTAACAGGTGTGCATTCTTACAGAAAATTCTTTTCAAAAGTTAAAAAAAAAAAGAAATTCTAAAGTAAAAGATTGGTTTAACATGATGCAGCTATGTATCTAGGGATTAAAAGAAGATTGTAGATTTGGTTATAATTATCTGCATCTAAAACCAGGTGATGAGATTGTTTTTCTGCTTTCTAATTGACATTTTTTTTTTAAATGCCGATTATCCTCTTCTCTTAGAAACTCATTAACAACCTTCCTGATAAACATTAAAAACATCCTCAGTGTTTCTCCCAGTGTTTCCTATTCTACTTTGGGCATTTGCACAACAGTGCTAGTTTGTACAACTACTTCTTATTTAACCTAATCAGAACTGAAAATGGAAAGCAATACATGTCCTAATTATCCTGACCCAGTCCACATGCTCAGAGTGCAATTAAAAAATTTATTTTTAAGATGTGTTTGATACCTTTCTGTTATTTTAATAGAAAGTTTCAACAGGGGTTTTAGTTCAGGGTTAGCCTCCAGCTTTACAGGAAGTTTCACAATCTGCCACCTCAGCAGTCATTATAACTTGTGTCCTGGTTTGGGTGAAAACCAAGCAAATTCTGTTCAGTGATTTTACTTTTCAGCTTAAGTTTCTAACGAACTG